>PVKH010001055.1:0-32486 GCA_004027955.1 Chaetophractus vellerosus | reverse complement strand
TAATAAAATAAATAAATCTTTAAAAAAAAAAAAAAAGAATTCTTTAGGTTAATTGATTTTTCTGTTTTCATAGCCTCCCAAGCTTAGTTTATGTAAATATAAATGTTTCAAATATCTCTGTGGATATGAGCTAAAATTTTGTCTGTTTTTAACTTTTCTTCTTTTTCTTAAATCAATTCTCTTTCTCCTGAGTTAAATTATTAGAGTTCTATTTTGCTTTTTAGCTTGATTTTTTTTTCATCTTGCCAAATTTCTTCAAATAGCTGGTGGTGATTCTTGACTCTGGGCTGCTGCTCTGTATAGACTGATGAGGCTTGTCAACTGACAGTCTTGATATTGTGAAAACAAAAAGGGAGGAGGCCAATTTTGTTTCGGGACACCCGATGCCACTACAGTTGTCTTTGCTCTGTTCTTTTCTGTCTAAATGCTCTGCCCTAAGTAACATCAGATAATTTATTCAATTTCCTTGTGGAAGGATCCTTTTTAATTTTTTAATTTAATTTTGTTTTATTTTAATGTGAGATATAAAGATCTGACCGTTCATATTTCTGTACAAAGTTGGGAAATTTAGAGAGGGTAGAATTGAGTCAATTGGCCTGGATTTAGAATCCTTTAGTCAACTTGTATATTTGAATTGTGACTCTCTCCAGAGTTCTGCCTCAGGATTCATTGCATCTCTCCTCTCTGGAGCCATCTTTACTCTAGGCCAGTGTTCTCCATTTTACCTTATCATCTACTGCCCTACATTCACTTTTCATCTTCCACAAATTTGCTAAAACCAATTGCTTCCTAGCAGTGCTCTCCTTTCCTCCCTTTTATTTTGTGGCTATTTATAATGTGTGTGTGTGTGTGTGTGTGTGTGTGATGTTTTAAGTTATTTTACTATCATTTCCATGGAAATCTCAGGAGATAGTAGAGGCAAGCATGTGTGGTAAGTCTTCCATCTTGACATAGAAGTTTGTAATTAAATTTCCCCAAGTCCGTAATATTTAGAAAATATCGATACAACAGTATATGAACACTACAGAAATCTAGCAGTGATCTCTAGAGTTGCCAAAAGTATCATGTTCCCAGGTACCTGCTTAATATAAAATATTTTAAAAATACATTCACTTATCACCAAAATACAAATATTTCACTAAAACTGTTATAAATAAATTTAAAGAAGGATTATTCCCTCCTGTTTGACATTGTAAATCTGTAAGTAGATGATTTGGTTCACCTGCCCAACTGTACCATCAGGAACTCTGGTCTTTTTATCTATCTTCTTTGTTGTACTTAGCCATTATGTGGGAAATTATATTGATGTGATAGTAACAGTACAGTGTGCAAAAAAAAAAAAAGATTACAAGACGAACAAAAAAACAGGAAATGATGGCTGATACTAAGGTAAATTATAAAAATTCAGAAAATATCAACAAAGAAGACTTGACTTTGGACATACTGGAAAAGGCTTTAAAAATGATCTTCAATATTATCAAGTAGATAAAGAAAAACAAAAAGAACTAAAGGACAACAGGAAAATGATGAATGAACAATATGAGAATCTCAATAAAGAAATAGAAAATTTAAAAAGGAACCAAACAGAAATACCAGAGTTGAAGACCACAATAACTGAAGTGAAAAATTCTCTAGAGGGTTTCAATAGCAGTTTGGGGCTGGCAGAAGAAAGAATCATGAATTTGAAGACAAGACAATTGAAATTATTCAGGCTGAGGAGAAGAAAGAGAAAAGAATGAAAAAGAGTGTTTAACAGTCTTGTGGACACCATCAAGCATACTGATATTTGCATCATTGGAGTCCCAGGTGGAGAATAAAGAAGGAATAATAGAAATATTATTAAAAAAATACAAAATTTCCCAAATTTAATGAAAGACATGAATATACACACTTAAGAAGCCCAACAAACCACAAAAAGGATAAACATGCCTTGACACATAGTGGTCAAGCTGTCAAATGACAAGGATGAGGCGAGAGTTCTCAAAGCTAGAAGAGAAAAGCAATGTTTATGTACAAGGGAGTCCCAATAAGATTAAGTGATAATTTCTCATCAGAAACCATGGAGGCAAGAAAGCAGTGGGACAAATATTTAAAATGATGAAAGAAAAGAAATGCCAACCAATCAATTTATATCCAAAAAGACTGTCTGTCAAAAGTGAAGGAAAGACTAAGGCATTCCCAAATAAACAAAAGCTGAGGGAGTTCATCACCACTAGATTTGTCCTACAAGCAATGCTAAAGGAAATTCTTCACACTGAAAGGGAAGGATGCTAGACAATGGATCAAAGTGGCATAAAAAAATAAACATGGTGAAGGTAATCATATGATACCTAAAGAAAATGAAAATTGAGTCACAGATACTTACACACCATTGTGTATTGGCATCATCGTTCACAATAGTCAAGGGCTGGAAACAACTCAATTGTCCATAAAAATGAATGGCTAAACAAAATATGGTACATACACAAAATGCAATATTATCCAGCCATAAGAAAGAATGATGTTATGAGACATGGTTTCAGTATAGAAGAAACTTGAAAACGTTGTACTCAGTTAAATAAGCAAGACATATAAGGACAAAAATTGTACAATGTCACTTAAAAGAGATTACAAGCAGTAAAAACATTGCAGAGATAGAAAGCAGATTAAAGGGTACCAGAGGATGGGGGTAGAAGGAGTGTTTGTTTATACATAATAATAATAATAATAAAACCACTTAGGCATAAATATTCAAACTTCAGGTAATGAAGACTGAGACAATTTTGAAACAAGCTAGAAGGTGGGGCTGTACTTCTTAAAAAGTAATAAATTAAGCATTTAAAAAACAAAAAATATTATATAATATGCATCTCACTGCCTTCTTAATCATGCTTAGTAGGATAAACAAGTGAGGAAATAAGGAACAGATAAAGACATTTTATTCTATTATTCAAAACAATAGCATTCTTATTGAATAGCCCTTCATGATACTGAGGCTCTCCTCCCTTTCAGACATCTTCTTCACCATGATCCCAAATGCCAGAGATTTTAGACATATTCATCACACTAATGGAACTGGGTCTTCAACACATCACCTTGAGGCTGGGGATGTCAAAACTGTCTCCACAAACTCATTATTCTGGATAGGCTTTATGGCCTACAGTGAAGTTTGTTTCCAAAGAAATTCTCCCGTCACTAATGCTGCCCTTGCTGCTATGCAGTGACCTTGGAGATACACTGGGTAGGTCCTACTTCCTTCCTTGAACCAATGTTCATCTGGGAGGATTTTAGGCAAAGTCTCTCCAACTCTAAAGAGCACTGGGATGTTGCTACAACTGCTGCCCTTCAAGTACTTTATTTCCATTCATGCTCAAAGGGTCAGATCTGATGCCAATACCTTCCCGAGGTGATTAGGGAGCAATTATTGCCCCATAGAGCCAGACAGGTGTCTTCCTTGTTCATTACCAACCTGTTTGTTCTCTAGTGGTTTCTCAAGATGTACATGTGGAAAGAAATGGAAATACTGTGCCCTGCCCTGGGAGAGTTAGACCCAGTGATGACATTTGCATGGCAAAATAGGCCTGGGATGCCTATGTTATAGTTCTTTATTTCCCTACACTTCCCCTCACAGCTATTATTTCCAAAGCACAATTTCATAGTGCTATTGTGGCTGGGTCAACAGAGGTTTCTTTCTACCCAGACAAGTTGATCTTGGCTCCAGGATTTAACACCAGAGCTGCCTCATCCTTTTCATGGTGAGTTCTTTATTGTCTCTGGGTCTGGCTGACTTTAGTCAGCAACCACTCTCCTTGCTCAATCTACCAGATCTGTTTTATGAACTTAAACTACCAAAGGAAGGCTTCAAATCCCTTCCACGTTAGGAGTTCTTAGACACTCCTCCCATGAAAATTTGTTCATCCCTACCTAGCAATGCTCATTTTTCATACACCAATGAAAATGAGATGATGTGCTCTTTTCAAGTCAAAATGACTCGTTCTCTTATACCCTTAGAACAAGTGCCTACTAGTATCATAATTAACATTGTTTTAAAAATATTCTTAATACACAATTTTATTTGTTGGATAAATGTGTCATTGTTTATATCTCTGCGTTTATATACCATCGATGGAAACTTAACTATTCATAACATAGATGCATAAACAAGACTATTACCATAAACATAAATAAGACAGCTAGTTGATCTGGTAATAAATTCCTAGAATTGTAGGCCGTGAGTTGAGGCAATACATCTTCATGAGTGCTGGCACAGGAAAACATGTATCCACAGAGTCACAGCTATAAACACATAATTTCCCCACATGGCCCTGCATCCCTCTTCATAATGGCAATGGCATGCTCTTAAGTCAATCTTGCATCACCTGAAACTTCTTTCCCAGAGGGATTATGGGTTTATGAGGGTACAAATGATACATAATTAGAGGAGCAGAGTCTGAATGGAGTCCAGCATTGTCTGGCTTGAAAGAAACGTTTACTCTCCACCGGTTTCAGGATATTCCCAGGCCAGTACATTTTGCTTGGATCCCCTGAGCTGGAATTCCTTTCTCGAATTTTAATAAGCTTGGGAGACTGGGAAGGCATGTCAAGCAGTAGAAGGGAGAAAAGGAAAGAAAACTAGCATTATACCATGCTCTGCTTTCTCATTTAATTCTGAAAATAACTCAATGAAATATTCACGTTGCCTTTATTCCTGGGGTATAAGGAGTAGATGTACCTATTATCGCCTGGTATGTTCGTTACTGATCTTGGATTTGAAGTGGTCTAAATGACTCCAAAACCCATCATGCTATTACACTACTCATTTCTACCCTTTTGTATGCCTCTTTGGATACCCAGACTTTTTTAGATTAAAACTCCTAACTCTTTCTAATCTGTGTCATTTAACTCAGAAATACTTAGCATGAGTATCAAAAGTGCTGAAGCATTAGAAACTCATAATGCAACTTCAAATTGATAAGGCACTTTGGTGTGTGAAAGTTCTTTTATATACATTACCGCTTGTAGTTCTCTCAATAATCTTATGGGATGAATATATTAATATTATGTCTATTTTTAAAATGAGGAAATCAAAGTTTAGGGAGATAACTGATTTGTGGGCTATGGCACAGTTATGGTGGTGCCAGAAGATGAATGTAAGTTTTTTAGCTCTAAGTCCAGAGCAGCTGCATTACTCTATGTTTAGAGTGCTTTGTTGAGGAAACATCTGTAGCCTTGCTTCCTCAGGGCACCAAATCAGAGGAGGAACAACAAAGAGTATACATGCCTTCTAAGTAATCTTTTCTTTCCCTCTTTGGTTTTTTGTTTACTTCTCAGTGATCTTTGATACCAATTTTCCTCCTCTTACGACTTTAAGAGTTCTTCTTCCCCCATTTCCTTCCCACTCTCCTCAAAGGGTCAGATGAGATGCCAGTACCTACCCGAAGTCTAGAGTGATTTACATTCACTGTGGCAGGTATTCAACCTCTTTTCTCTGGAGAGGCACTGTTGCTCATCCTTCACTTTCTTATGGCCTCATTCAATGAGAATTTCAAGTATAATTAAACTGTTCCTGCATGAAAGCGCAGGCCCCTTGCTGTGACCTGGAGAGCTGCACAGTCTAACTGCTGCAATAATCAGTCTCGCTGGCTAACATCCTTGCCACTGCACTCAGCCATGCATATCAGAGCTCTTAGGTAAACTTTTCTCTCATTTCCCTTGTTTCCTTACAACATTATTCATGTCCAAATGCCTTTCCTTGGCAAATGGGCTTTGCTCTTGGCTGAGGTTCTGGAAGTGGGGATTGAATTTGATAGTGACATGGAGCTTTACAAAATAATGGGTTGTAGGGCAAAGGGGAAATGTAAGGCACAATCTTGGGTAAGAGTGGAGTTGAAAGTCAAAGAGTCCAAATGAAGAATCCAATTCAAAAGGAGAGGAGATGAGTCAGGAGGACAAACCATATCTGAGGAGAGAAGGACAAGGGCTACCTTAGGAACGTCTGCAATGACAGAGCATGAGGAGTTTAACAGAGGCACCCTAAGGAGAGACCCTTTTTAAAAAGTCCAACGACACCACCTTTTCCCCATTTCTTTACTTTTCATTTGGGAATCTCAATTCCAAATTGAATAGAAGATAGGAGGTCTCAAGAGCTTCAAATCAAGCCAACCACTCTATTACAAACTTGGGGAAAATTTACTCTAAGCTCAGTCAGAGAACGTTTTAGGACATTTGAGCAGTACCACCAATATTTTAAAATATTCATTTTCATCAGCTACCAACTAACACACCAGTGCTAAAGTATCAGTTCCCTGCCTTCCTAGCCATTCTATTTCATACCCCTAGAGCTTGAGCTCAGGTTTGACACAGATCCTACAACATCTTACTCTTGTTAAAACATTTATGTTAATTTACCTCCCCTGACATCTGCGGAGGCATCTGAGATTGCAACTCCCATTCTAGAGGTTGAAACAAATTTTGTTCTTACTCCCTTCTGTTACTCTTGGGAAAGTCGCCTACCCAGAAGTTACCCTGGCAGAAAAATCAGTGCCTTGATGGTCTCCAGTTAGTTAAAATTTAGCATGTAAATTTATTTGAGGGGGTTATTTTCTGTTTCAATTTGTAAAAGCTTAAAATGTATTTTCAAAAATATGATTAAACTTTGCAGAACTGCTAAGTGCCTCTAAGAACTTTTACAATCTGAAACACAGTTTGAAACCCACCAAGTGGGACTCTCCTTAATTTTTCAGCTAATAATAATAATATGATAAAAAATTACAATACAATTAACATATACGGAACACACACCTGTTGAGAAACTTTGCTAAATCTGCAAATATCATCTTCTTTGCTCTTCACAGCAACCTTATGAGTTGAGTGTTGTCTTTAATTGCATTTATGTATAAGGAAGATTTTACTCATTTTACATACAAGGAAGCAGACATAGAGAGAGCATAGAGTTCTCAAGGTCACAGGGCTGGTAAGTAGAGAGACAGAGTCAATCCAAGGCTCCTGCATGCCATTCTGGTGCCCTGCCCACCCTCAGCTGGCATTCCTTTATTCTGTGGGGCTGGGGCTGGGGCTGGGCAGGACCTAGGACCATCAGTATGGGAAATGAGGGTTTCATGAACAGAGTCCTTTAAAAGACCTTCCTTGGTGAGCCTTGACCTTGCTCTTGAACACTGAAGGGCACCAGCTGGGCCAAAGGCAAGTGTGGTGGTGTTCCAGAAGCGTCCTTTCTGCCCTGTGGGGGAACGAAAGCGGAGAATGCTGAGAGCGTTCTGGCACCGAATGCATGCCAGTCATCACAGGTGCTATCTAAGTGGCTACTACGTGCAGGTATTGTTTGGGTCTCTGGAGGTACAGGAATGAAGAGGAGACAGAACGTTCCTATTTATGGCAGAGGAAACAGCAAATGTGAAGGCCCCATGCTGGGAATGAGCTAATGTGTGTGACCAGCAGGGAGTCTCAGAGGTCCTGCAGCAGGGCAGAGGTCAGCCAGATTTACATTTTACTCCACCCAAACACGTTTACTCCTGATATGCTTCCACCTTCTTGTGTTCATGCCCATCTGTTGACTTCAACTCTGATGGAGACCCTGCTACTGGAAGAGGCTGAGTGTGGAGGGGGCCTACCAAAGCACCAGTGTCTGTCAGGAAATAAGCAAATTAGGTTAAAAAGAGAGCAGGAAAAATTTTTCTTGCATCGTGCTCCTTTTATTTGAACCTATAATTAGCATTGTACCTGTTCAGTATGTCCCAGAGACTAAAATCTTCAGTCTGTTCATACGCCGGTTGAGCCCTGAATCTCAGCAGAGTTGCAGCCAACACCTACTCTCCAGTTTATCAGACTCACCCAGGACAACAAACAAAATGATGATGATGGACAACACCCGTCCCGCAAAAAACAGAGTATCTACAACTGCAAGCAAGACTGTTCCATCCATCTGCCCCATGGGATCTAAGCCCCCTCTCAATCAGAAGCAGAGTGGGCATCACCATCCCAAATCCTCAAGACTGAGGCATGAGCATACATAAGGGGGGAATGCAACTTTGGACCAAAGTAGACTTATTATTATTCTAGTAATGGAAGAACTTGTAAGATTGATATAAAGACAGTGGTCACCAGAGGTTCTGAAGGGAGGGAGAGGGAAGAATAGGTATAATATGGGACATTTGGGGGACATAGGAATTGTTCTGCATGAAATTGCAATGATGGATACAGGCCACTACACATTTTGTCAAAACCTATAAAAGTTCACGGTGCAAAGTGTAAATCATAACGTAAACTATAGATCATGGTTAGTAGCTACGCTTCAGTATTTGTTCATCAATTGTAACAAATGTACCACACTAATGAAAGATGTAGTAAAAATGGGAAAATGTGAGAGGGGGAAGGGGTGGGGTATATGGGAATCCCCTATATTTTTTATGTAACTTTTCTGTAATCTAAAACTTCTTTAAAAATAAAGTTTAAAAAAAATCCCTAGCACTGATTTCACAGTGCATAGTGGATCCTGAATCATTTTTCTTGAATGAATTTATCAACAGATAAATGAATTGGAATGTTGACTGAAGAGAGAGAGAGAGAGAGAGAGAGAGAGAGAGAGAGAGAGAGAGCAGGAAGGAGAGGCTTTGGGAGAGGAAGAGGGAGAGAATAGAACCCTTTTCCCTAAGGCTGGCAGCAGGCTCTGTGGAGGGAGGCACAGCATGCCTTCTTTGTTTTCCAAGGGGCACTGCCTGCAGGCCTCCTCACAGACAGGAGTTCTGGATCAGAGACAGATTCATTTTTTTTACCATACTGAGTATGTGAGTGTTTTGGAAGTAAGTGGAAGGCATTGTGGAGAGGTTATTTTGGTGTTTTGTTTTGTTTGGGGTTTTTTTTGCTGCCTTTTGCGTAGTTTTCCAATTTAGGAATGTTGGCCTCCGGCTCCCTAAGGATTCCTGTCTCTTCTGTCCTTTATGCTCCAACAAGACTGAAGTTCTTATGGCCCCTTACACACAATTATCCCTTTCTTGTCAGCTTTTCCACTGCCCGGAATGCCCTCTCCTTACACTGGCTAACTCCTTCAGATTCTTGATTTTTGCCTCAGCATCGGTTACATCAGAAAGATTTTTTGAATCTGCCCCAAGCTGATACTACTTGGCCTTTTAAAAATCTCATGGAAGTTTATGTATGCGGAAAGTAATTCTTAGAGTAGCCTGTGCTATCATTGCCATTCAACCTAACAAGTTATAAATTGAAAATCTTGTTTTTCTTAAGCTTTTAAACACAATTTTAAAATCTAGTAAATGAATTTATAAGCCTAAGATTTTTAAGTTAAAACTAAGCAAAATTTGTACTTGTTTAATTACTATTTTGTTAGCTTATAATTTCATAAACAATATATGCTTGAGCCTTTAAATGTATATACATAAATTTAAATTATTTTATTTTAAAAATGTATATAATGCAATGAATGGATGTATTAGACCAATTTTTGAATTTTCTTAAATATTTAAACACATTCTACAGATCTAGTTAATTACATTCTCATAAACATTTCCATCTAGGGTCATAATTTCAGATGATGGATTTCCTTAAGCAACTCAAGCACCTTAGAGAGAAGGCATACAAACCTCATAAACAAACTCTTCCTTAGCACATAAACAAGTCAAATAAAGCTAACACTAAAGCTTAGACATTTACATATGATTCTCTTAAACATTTCAACACCTTAAAGCCTAAACTCATAAATTTAGTAAATAAGATTTTCTTAAGTATTTAAATATTGAGTGCAAACTTAATGGATAAAATATTTCAATTACAATCATTTGTCTACTATGCTAGTTTCTTTTAAACTGCTGTAAAACAAAGTATACACAAGGTAGCACTTTATTTTTAAACTTGTTATATTTGTATAAAAACAATTTATGCAAAAACAATACCATATTCATTTTTTTATCATCTACATGATTATTTTTTATAGAACATCAGGTTTGCAAAGTCATTTATTTAATTAAGAACAGAATTATCATTTCAGGTCAACTACAGTAGCTAAAATTATTGATTCACATTTGTTGGGCAGAGATTTGAAATCAACACTATGGATCTGGGGTTACTGGTAAAGAATCAATACCTGAAACACGTGAATCAATACAGGGTGCATTCCAAGAAGATTCAGCTTTGGTTTATAAGGTATGCCCCCGTTCAAGGATATTATTATTTAGCAGAGCACATATGTACTGGCCTTCTGTCAAGTTTCACTCTTATATAATTTTTATTATAATTACATACATTTTATCACTTGATTTGGATAAATGAATACTTCAACATATGCAGCCAGATTGCGTTCTCTTTCTTTCCTGATCAGAACAAATACAATTGTGCAAGATGTTTATGTTTAATTGCTTTAGCAACTGTCATGCCATTATTAACTACTAATGTCCTAGTCTTATTAATTTGGGAAGGCAGGAAGTGAAACCATAAATGGAGTAAAGTTCAGTGAAGGGAAGTGGATGTGGCTCAAGTGACTGGGCTCCCACCTACCACATGGGAGTTTCCTGGTTCTGTTCCTGGTGCCTCCTAAGAAAACAGTGAGCTGGTATGACAGGCAGGCATGGCGAGCTGATGCAACAAGATGATGCAACAAGAGACACAAGAAGAAAAACATAATGAGAGACATAACAAAGCAGAGAACGGAGGTGGCTCAAGTTTAGTTGCCTCCCTCCCACATCGGAGATCCCAGGTTTGGTTCCCAGTTCCTACTGAAGAAAGAAGGAAGACGAGCAGACACAGCAAGTGCAAACAATGAGGGGCTGGGGAGAATTAATAAAATAAATTTTTAAAATAAATAAATAAATAAAGTTCAGTGAAACATGGTAAAATCAATGGATTGCAGATCCTGGTATAGTTAGGTAGGATTTCTCACCCTTTTGAATTGGATTTGTTCCCCAACTGGGGTATTAAAAGAGAGAGGTGATTTGGGGTTGTTTCATTAGTCTCAGCCACCTGTGTTTGTTCATCAGCCTCTCATAAAGTGATTATGCCTTTCTAATCACTCAGTCACAGGAAGATCTCAGTACATTATCTGAAAATTTTCTAAGGGAAGGCCTAGCGGTGGCTATAATCCAGTCTGGACCAAAAACTGACATGCACACTTTTTAAAATATATATTTTTATTAACAAATCAATTTTATTAATACATATTAATAAAGCATACACTGCAACCAAAGTGTACCATCAATGCCATTTGGTATAATCACATAGTTGTGCATTCATAGCCTCAATCATCATTAGAGCGTTTTCATTATTTCACTAACAATAACAATAAACTAACAAGAAAGTTCTTCACCCCTAGATCTCTCCATGCTTCCCCTGCTGTACATAGCTGTCATTTCTGGCTATTCTTGAACAATTATTTATTTATTAAGTAGTTTTGTTTAGATATATTCATATAACATATGATCTATCCAAAGTGTATAATCAATGGCTTCTAGTGTAATCTTAATGTTGGTGACATACACATTTGAAATTTTAACCAAAAGTTTAAGGAAATAGATACTAAAGTATCTGCTGAGTGGTACAGATATTAATACCTCAGCCATGTCTTAATTCAATGTTTTTCACACTTTCACATAATCCACAGGAAGTAAAACATCTTGTGCTATGACTCAGAGTACATACTGGCGAAAATTTCATGATTTAGTGCTTGCCCTTATTGTATTTCTCTGGTAATTCCTACTTTCTTCTATTGTTTCAAGTTGAAATAAGTTATGTTCATTTCATGATGCCAAATTTGAAAAACATGACATTAATTCATTCAACAAACATTTATTGAACACCATCTGTGTGACTGGTTCTAATGGCTACTGAATATACAAAGGAAAGGATGTAGATTCTGATAGATTCTGTTCCTCAGGCCTCTAGAGAAACAAAGACATAAATATTTACCAAGAGAAGTGCTAAAATATAAATCATTAAAAGTGCTATGGGAACTTAGCACACAAACTCTGGCTTGAAAGAACAGGATTTGTCTAGGCAGAGAAAAAGTAGCAAAAAGGTATATCTTCTGTTCCAGAGGACTATTTTCTTGGACTGAGCCAGATTGCACAGATTGCAGAGTTCTGTGTTATAAGAATAGTTCTTTACCACTTTTCCTTGGAGTTTAATCTATCTCATTTATCATCTTTCTTGGAATTTTATAAAAATATTTTGTAGAGTACTTATGTAGAATTGTCCTGCTTTTGGCTGCCTAACCATAGACCCAAATGCAATTCTCCCAAAGTGAATCACAGGATAGGATAGACTTTGCCTAAGAAATGGCAAACTAAAGAACCTTCTGGAAGTTAATCATCATAAGTTATACCAGGAGAAACATGTGATGACCATAGGAAGTACTGAACAGGGTGAGACCTCATCTGCCTGCTGGGCATCATTCATCATTCTAGTGTGGAGTTTTGTGTGCTGAGGCTACAAAGAACACAAAAACTGCTTCTGAACCCAGGATGCTTGCAGTTTTCTGGGATGGGGGAGCAGACAAATTAAAGAACACAGACAGTGGTGAGTGGAGCCACGAGAAGAGATCTTCTAACCCATGAGGGCAGTGTGGGTCTCAGGGGAAGCTTCTTGAAGGAGGCAGCACCTGAAATATAGGTATGTACTAATTCCTTTAGGTCAGAAGCCACAAATCCAAGTGCTATGAGGGGTCAGGCAGGTAACCAAAATGAGTGAAGCAGCCTGTGGATAAGACAATAAGATGTGATGGGGCTGTGGCAAATGAAGAGTCATGCCCAGCCTAAAAATGGAGTGGATTTTCACGTGAGGAGATCTGCTGGCAAGCGTGGGCAGATTTAATTTTTTTAACCAAGTTTAGGGAACATATTTTTATAGGAAATTTCCTAATTTTGTTAAAACACCATGCAGACTAAACAAAAGAGATCATGGGTAGCCAAAAAACACATATCATGGGCGGCCAAGTTTTAATCCCTACTCAGTTAATATGCCTCTTCCAGAAATCCATATTTAAAATGAAAATTTCCTGATTGGAAATAACTGGTAACACTTTATTGTAAATTAGTACATCAGATCACTTTCTCCTTAGCTAGAGTGAAGTGTACTAGTAGTTTCTAAATCTCTTTTATGGGTGAGTGTTTTACTCTCCCAGACTGCTGAAGCAAATACACATGAAATGGGTTGGCTTAAATAATGGGGATTTTTTAGCTTAATTTGAGGCTAAAAGAAAGTCCAAGTTGGGGTATCATCAATGCAGTGCTTTCTCCCTGAAGACTGTGGCATTCTGGGGCTGACTGCCAGTGATCCTGGGATCCTTAGCTTGTCACATGGCAAGGCACATGGTGGTAGCTACTATTGTCTCCCCTCTCCTCTAGGTTCAGCTGCTTGCCTCCTGTGGCTTACCCTTTGTCCATCTAAATTTCACTCCTTTTATAAAGGACTCCAATAATGGGGTTAAGACCCATTCTGATTTGGGTGTGTATTAGTCAGCCAAAGGGGTGTTGATGCAAAGTACCAGAAATCTGTTGGCTTTTATAAAGGGTATTTATTTGGGGTAGAGGCTTACATTTACAAGGCCCTAAAGAGTCCACCTCAAGGCTGCTTTCTAACTAAAGTCTGTTGCCACATGTTGAAGCAAGATGGGTGGGCAATTTCTGCATGGTGTCTTGGGCCTTCTCAGCTGTTCAGATGCTCTGTTCTCTTGGCTGCAAACTATCAGGCAAATGGCTCATCTCTCTTTCCAGGGCTTTAGCTATTTGAACCTTCTCCTTTCTATCACAGGGCAGGACAGAAATGACCAAGTTCTCTCCTCTCCCATGTCTTCCTCTCTCTTCCTGTGTGTCTTCTTGAATGAGTGTCCATTTATATCAGCCCACCAAGGGGGCAGGGACTCAACCCTGAGTCATGCCCTACTGACATGGTCAAGTCAAAACCCTAATCTTAACAGATAATTTAATCTCAGGTGAATCTAATATAATCAAAAGGGATCACATCAGGAGGAACAGATCAGTTTACAAACATAAGTTGTCTATTTTTTTTGTCAGGAGGCAGGGGGAGGTTCATAAATAATATCAAACTGCCACAGGTGGGCTATACCATTTTAACTGTAGTAACCTCATCAAAATGTTCTATTTACAATGGGTTCATATCCACAGGATTGGATTAAAATTAGGAGCATGTTTTTCTGGAGTACATATAGCATCAAACCACCACAGCAGTGTAACTCAGTGGTTGAGTGCCTGCTTCCTATATACGAGACCCCAGGTTCAATCCGTGGTACCCTCTAAAATAAATAAATAGTTGTATTCAAAGTATAAAAATTTGAATATATTATAAAAACAAAGAAACGAACTAACTAACAAAAAAACCCACCACAGCAGGGTACCAGGCAAATAACTTTCAGCATCCTAGAAAAAAACAATAGTTTTAGGATGGGATGGGTCCAATGAGAAGGGGTGAAACACTGAAAAGGAAAGGAAGGAGCAGAGAACAAAGACCTTAAGGAGAGGTGATCTCCTTTTGTGTGTTTTCATCTTCTTTACAGAGTTGGGTAAGGGAGATCCTTTAGCAAGGATCAACCCTGTCTATGGGTCTGTAATAAATTGTTGTTGTTGTTTTTTTCTGTTCTTAATTCAGGAACTGTTGTTCTTTACCCCACACAGACGATGGTCATAAGTCTCCAGGATTTCTATCTTTCCTTGAACTTTCCCTAACTTCTGTTTAGTGTGTTACAGAGAGTGAGGAAGCAATGGAGATAGGAGGTTGGGTGAGGGTTGAGGAAAAGGAAAGGTTGGAAGGGAAGGCAGTGAGGAGACCATGAACAGGCTTTCCCCATGTGGAAGCAGCCATGTCCCTGAAAGAGACACAGGGAATGTAAATTTCAACACCTTCCTTTCTCTCTCCCTTTCCCTTTCTCTACCCTCTTTCTCACCACCCCCCTCCCTTTGTCTCTTCTATTTTTTCATTTCTTAAAGAAGCATACAACTAGATGCACTGAGATTTGGAGGGATGCCATCAAAAGGTTTGCATCACTTTTTACCAGTCTTCCATGGCCCTCTGACATTGCAGCAGAAATTTGTACATTCCACCAGAACTAAGGCACCAAGCAAAGCCTCATAAAAAATTCACAGAGACCAAAGAGCATGCTATGTCCATATGTGCTACCTGTCTTTATGGACAGATGCTTTAAAAACATCTTGCCCATTGCCCTTATATGTATTAGTCAGAACATATATTCTGAGTTTTAATTGCTATCAAAGACCCAAAAGGTTTTCCTAGAGATGCAATGAGTGTTCAAAGTTTAAGAAATAAAGGAGTCTATACTATGATGATATTATGAATAGAGATGAATAAACACTTATTTCCAGTTAAGCTTGAGTATTTGGGATTTTTAGAGGATGACCAACCTATTTGATATTCTAATGAAAGCTGTGGATAATTTCTTCAGATACAGGCATTGATTCACATACATAGCAAATATTTATTGAGCACTTATTCTAGGCAAGGCACCATGTTCAGTGCTGGAGACACAACATTGAACCAGACATATAACCTCTCTTGTCCTCATGGAACTTACATTCTAGAATGGTAGTCTGACATTAAATTGCAAATTACACAATTATTCATTTTTATTAAAGTACTGGTTCAAGGAGAGAACATACAGGCAGGATGAAAGTGTATGAATATTTGAACTGGTCTGGTGGGGGCAGTTCTGCAAGGTTTCTTTTAAGAAATTGTATTAGCAGAGAGTTTGAAGAATCAGTAAAAATTTAGCCAGCCAAATGGAGTGGTAAGGCTGAGGTGGGGACAAATTTCCAAGCAGATGGTAAAACATATGCTAGGGCCCTGAGTTAAGAAAGAAAAGTCATTTTCAAAGAATTGAAAGGTGATCTATTACAATAAGGCGCTGATTCTTCATTCCACCTTTTATCCACGTTCTTTGTTGTGTGCCTTTGAAGTTCCTCTCACTAAAACGATGGTGTCTATTTCCACACTCCTTGATTCTGGGATGGCTTGCTTTGACAAATTGAATGTGGTGGAAGCAACATGTGCTGTTCCAAGCTTAGGCCTCACTTGCTCCACCTATTCTCTTGCTCTTTATTGCCACAGGAAAGTGGCCAGGATAGTCTGCTGGAAGATGAGAGAATGTGGGACAGAGCCAAGTCCCTTCTGTTTTTCTAGCTGATGGCCAACTGATTCCTGGACATCTAAACAAACCCAGCCAAGATCTGCAGATCTGTGTAACCAACTACCACCATGCACGAGCAATACAATCTTGTGATTGCATGTCCCTGAGATTTGGTGGTAGTTATTCATCCTTGTCACATTAGATAACCAATACATGGATGAAATGCAAAGAGAGTCAGGGGACATGGTGCAAGATGAAGCTGGTAAAATAGCTAGGAACAAGACTACTGGCCTTGTTAAGGATCTGGGATTATATCCTAAGAACAATGGAAAACCATTTGAGGGTATGAATTAGACAGAGGGATGGTATAATCAGAATTTAGAAAGATTACTTGAGTAGGTTTGTGGGGAATTGATTGGCGATATTTCAAACAAGTTTTGATAATGTTCAGAATAAGATCAGTGGTGGTGGAGAAGCAGGATGCAGATCTTATATTGAGTAATACTGATGGGATGATGTTAATTGGACATGGGAACAGAGGAAGAGAGAACTGTTAAACATGCCTGCCAGTATTTAGTTTGCATACTTGGAAGGCTGATAACATTGTTCACTGTGATAGGGAAAAACTGGAGGATGACTGAGTATGATAGGACTGGGAAAGCCCAGGAATTCAGATTTGGAACTGTTTGGTTTGAGGCATCTGGGTGGAATCTAAATGGAAATGTTCAAGAAGCAATTGGGTACACATATCTGGAGCTCAGAGAAGAGGTCTGGATTTGAAGTAGCAATTTTAGAGTTTTGAGTATATAGATCATAACTGAAGTCATGGGCAGGGATGAAATTATATAGGGAAACTGAATAAAGTAAGAAAAAAAGAGGGAAGAGATAGTTTCAATAGTCTGGTGTGAGATTCCCTAAGAATAGGTAAAAAATATTCACTCAGTTTATTGACATGGAAGTCACTGGATTCATTCCAGAAAGCAAAAATTTGCTATGATTTCAAGACGATCACAGAGTTAGCCCGTCATATACTCCCAAAGCCCAGGTTCAGAACTCCTACCTGGGGCTTCTTAACGCCATCTAAGCAGATAATCTAATTGGACTCAAAGTACTTATTTTCTATCCCTTCAAAGGTGCGGGAAATTACTTAGCTGTACTATTGTGAGTTTCATTTCCCCAGGCTAGCTGTTGTCCCAAAGAACAAAATTATAATAATATAAAGAAGGTAGCTCTTTTATTTACCCATAGGAAAGTCTGTTCCTCTGAAAGTTTAGAAAATTTTAGATGAAATCAATTGCGGGGAGATGGCTGCACAGATATGAAGTTCTTCCAGGCATCCTCAGTCTATTTCCAGGCATAGCCAACATTGACTTCTTCCTGCCCTGGAAACTAATTTTCCTGTTTGGACATGGATGTCTTATTTTAACTCAACCAGAATTAACACACAATGATGGGAGTAAAATATGGGGATTTCTAAGAAATGATTCCAGAAAACTTTGGTCAGAGATATACACATCTGAGAAAATTAAAGCCTCAAAGACTTTTTAAAAAAATTTATTATACATCCCCCCTGCCTTTTGCTTGTTCTTGGTGTGTTCACCTTTCTCTGTGTTCTTCTCTGTCCGCTTGTCTCCCCCCACTGGGGTGACCCGCCGAGTCAGTTCACCAGCGCGGCGGCCCACCTGCTCGTGGGGGCTCGCCCTTGCTCGCGGGGGCTTTGCCCATGGCAGCGTGCCCCACCTGCATTGGCTTGCCTTCTCCAGGCAGTCTGCCCACTCGAGGAGGCCCGGGGACCAAACCCGGGGCCTCCCATGTGGCAAACCGGCGCCCCACCAACTGGGCCATACAGCCGGCCCCTCAAAGACTTTTTTAAGACTCTTTTCATTCCATGAAGTGAACTCTCTCCCTCCTGACCATTCAACCCCTGAACCACTTCTCCCATTGCAGGATGCCAATGATTTCTTAACTCAGCCCCTCACACTCCTGAGAAACTCCAATAATTAGAAAGTTCATCTTTTTACTTGCTTCCAGCTGGTTCTAGTTCTGGCCTCTGGACTTTTGTATTAGTTTCCTAGGGCTGCTGTAACAAATTGCTACAACTTGGGTGACTTAAAACAACAGGAAGGTCTTCTCTCACCGTTCTGGAGGCCAGAAGTCTGAAAGCACAGTATCTACAGGGCTGCACTCCCTCTGAAGACTCTATGGGACAATACGTAGGTCATACTACTTGAACAGCTATGACCAAGTTTGTGCGTGCTCAGGCAATGACAAATTCATTACAACTAGCTCCCGCATTATCCTTCAGAACAACCCCTCAGGCAGCTATAGTGTGGCTGTGCAATTCCACATCCAGTCTTTGCTGACTGCAGTCATTGCCTGTCTTGTGTCCACATTATTTCAATAGCCGCCTTTGTGACCACATTGCCTACTTCTCTGTGCATCTCCATGTGTCCCTTGTGAGGACACTTGTCATGAAATTTAGGTTCTACCTGGATAATCCTGGATCATCTCATTTCAAGATCCTTAACTTAATTACATTTGCAAAGACACTTTTTTCCTAATAAGGTAACAATCACAGAGATTCTATGGATTAGGATGTAGACATATCTTGTTTGGGACCACAATTCAACCTACTACAACCTCCCAAGAATACGTATATTTTCCCTTCCACAAAACTGCCCTTCCAATGTTTGAAGAGAGATACTAGGTGTCCTGTTTTTCAGGTGAAAGAGAAATTAACTGACATTCCTGAAGACTGACTATATACGAGGCATGTAGCAGAAAAATATGTGCAAAATTAGTCTCTATTTTAACCCTTCCTATTGACTACCATTTCTTTTCCCAACATTAAAACAGGTAGTAATCTTTTGCTCACTACTTCAAGGAAAGGATATGGCTGGGAGAAAATAACAAACTATTTTTATTTTACAAAAGTCTAAAATCCCATGCAATTGGAAGAAGAGTGCATACGTGAAGAATGAACAAAACAGAGAAAGGGAAGAGGTCTATGGACCCCAAGAACTGAGGATGCCTGGAGAGATCCAACCGTGCTAAAATTGTCTGTAGCAGATAAGGATGGTATAAAATGCCTGTTGTAAATCCCAGTGAGAGAATTACAATTCGAAACCCTTTGGTTTTAGAGCAAAGCCCTGACTTTTTCAATACAAAATATTTCCTGTTGAGAAACAGCTCTTGGCTTGCTGTTGGGCCCTGGAAGGTCCTAAATACTTGATGACTAGGACACCAAATGACTCTTTACCCATAGTCATGAGTTTTGTAATCTGATCCAACAGCCACAAAGTTGGGCATTCCCACTGACACTTGATATACAAGCAGAATTAGTATTGATAAGCCTAGGCTCAACAATGGCTTGACGATACAAATAAATTTTGTGGGCAGTTGGTCATTCTTTCAGTGCAGATGATACTCGGAATGTATCATCACCCCTCTCTCAACCCACTCTGCCTTAGTGGGAATTCCTATGAGCGGCTGAGTAAAGAAGACAATATTCTAGCCTGATTAATGAGTGTTTCTAGGTGGAATTGACTACTGCAGCACTATAGCCACCTAAGGCATGGTCCTAAAGGACAGCAGGGAAGCTAGTGGTAATGTATTTGTTACTGACTGAGCATGAATAAACTTGGTCATATCTGTTCACATTGTATGACTTAAACTTAGTTATCCAAATTGTTGGAATTCTAGATAATGTCTTCAATTGCTACTTAAGTTGTTTTCAAAAGATACTACACTCAGCCAGATGACTTTATTGGTGAGCTAGACCAATCATTTATGGAGGAATTAACACCAATATTTCTCAATAAATAGAAGAGAAGGGTATACTTCCTAACTCATTCTATGAGGCCAGCATTACCCAGAGACCAGAGCCAGACAAAGAAACCACAGGAAAAGAAAACTGCAGACCAATATCCCTTATGAATATAAATGAAAAATTCTCAACAAAATACTAACATACCAAATGCAGCAGCATATTAAGAGGATTATAAACTAAGACAAAGTGGGATTTATCCCAGGAATGCAAAGGCAGTTCAACATAAAAAAAAAAATCAATGTAGTATACAACCTTGATAAAAATGAAGGACAAATAACATATGATCATTTAAATTGATGCAGAAAAAGCATTTGACAGAGTCCAAAGCCATTTTGTGATAGAAATACTTAGAAAACTGAAAAATAGAAGGGTCTTCCTCAATGTGATAGAAGCCATCTATGAAAAACCAACAGCTGGTAACAAACTCAATGGCAAATAATTAAAAGCTGCCTCCCTAAGATGAGGAACAAGGCATGGATGCCCACTTTCACTTCTTCTGCTCAACATTGTACTGGAAGTCCAAGCTAGAGCAATTAGGCAATAATAATAATAATAATAATAATAAAATAAAAGGCATCAAAATCAGAAGGGAGGATGTAAAATTACCTCTTTTTGCAGATAGCATAATCTTACATGTAGGAAATCCTAAAGAATCCACAAAAATTGCTAGAGCTAATGAAAGTTTCAAAGTTGTAAGATATAAGATCAACACACAAAAATCAATGGTATTTCTATATACTAGCAATGAAAAATATGAAAAGGAAATTAAGAAAAAAAATCCATTTACAAGAGTATCAAAAAGAGTAAAATCCTTTGGAATAAATTTAACCAAGGATGTGCAAGACTTGTATAACAAAACTTTGCTGAAGGAAATTAAAGAAGACTTAAATAAATAGAAAGACATCCATGTTCATGAACCGGAAGACTTAATAGTGTTAAGATGGCAATACTCCCCAAAGTAATGTACAGTTTCAATACCAGGGCCTCAAACCAGATTCTATCAGGCCACATACATGTCATTGTATCAACATCAGGAGTTTCTGCTGCCTGAGTCTCACCTCTATTCTGGTAAAGACAGTGAGGATTGCATGATCTCAGTGAGTCACTTGACTTTTCTAGATCTTAGTTTCTCAGATCCCTTTAACTCGGACTTTCAATGACTCTTATTTGGTCTCCTCTACAGGGACTCCCATGATGCTATATCTCTCAGCATGCATCAGAAAGTTTAGTCTATCCAGGGCATATGTGCCCTGAGCACTCCCCTGCACATTGTCTTGGGGAAGACATTAGATCTCAAGCTGTTGTTGATTTTCACCTAAACATATGCTGGCTTGTGATGACACTTTGGGGATAGGGTCTGGTACAAATCAAATACTGTTATCAGCTTGATAGTCCTGGAGTTTCCTCAAGAAATATACTCTCTGTTTCCAAGGGATTTGTAAATTAAATTTAGCTCTAAGACCACGTAGAAAGAAGAACCTCCTTTCCTCAGGTAGCTCTAACCATTCTGGGCAGCCCCAGAACTAACTAGGCCACTCAGAAATTCACTGAGACAAGTGGAAAAGGGAAATATAATTCTGGAATATCTTTAGGCTGTATTTCATTAATGTTACTCTTCACTTGGCCTTCCAAGCCCTGAAAGTGTTCAGTAGAGTCAATATGCTTCCAGCAGGCCGCCCACTGTTTTCTCAATTGGTCACTGGAATTTTAGTGTTTGCTGATGTTTCTTACCTAACAGCCATCTGGCCTATTACTTAGGAACATTTAATTATAGCCATAAATTGACTTAATTCCAAGTGAGGTATTTTTAATATTGTCTTTGATTTATAAGGGAAACCAAAGTATGCACAAGTTAAGGAAATTACTAGGAACAGGTCTAAATAGCAACACCAGACCTTGGATCTTGTAGATGTGAAGTTTATCACTGAAACATCTGGGCTTCAGTGCCTCTCTGGTGATACACTTGGACTAGAAAGTAAAAGCTACTCCCAGAAAAAACAAAATCACCTTTTTAGCAAGTATCTTAGTTTGCTAGGGTTGCCATAACAAACTGGATGGCTTAAAAAAACAGAAATTTCCTGTTTCACAGTACTGGAAATTAGAAGTCCAAAATCAAGGTGTCAACAGGGCCGTATTCCACCTGAAATCTGTAGGGGATACACCTTCCATACCTCTTCTAGATTCTGGTGTTTGCTGGCAATCCATGGTATTCTTTGGCTTGAATATGCATTTGCCTGTCTTTTCAAGGCCTTATCCCTCCTTATTGGATGAAGGCCACCATTCATATTGGATTAGGGCCTACCTTAATCCAGTTTAGCTTCATTTTAACTAAACTTATCTTTAAAGATCCTATTTCCAAATAGGGTCACATTCATGGAACTGGGGGCTAATATTTGAGCATATCAACCCATAAAGGCTAATCTCCCAATCTATTCTAATATGATTCTGGTTAAAAGTATCAACATATTTGTTCAGTTCTCTGGAAACTTTCAAGTTCGGGCAAGGTTTTTTTTGTCATAACTTGTTATTATCAGTTCTGGTAACACAGTGTAATTCTAGGGAAAGAATTCAGGAATGACGATTTTGGCATCCTCTTTAAGTCTTTGGGAGGGCTCTCTGCCATCTCTGAGGTTGTGGCTGTTAGTACTCTAAAAATAGCAAAACTGTACTCAGAAAGCCAATGCTAAATAGAGAAGACATTAATCCTTTTGTGTTTTATTCCTTTCATTTTCCGTTAGGATAAGGATAGGCAAACAGTTCTGGGTAGTCTTCCCTCTGTCTCTGTTGACACAAAGTGTAGAGAGTTTTCTCTTAACTCCGTCAGAAGGTGGCTCCCACTGCCAGCACACCCTGCTCTTCTTCATTCCATTGTCCATCTCTGGAAAAAGGTGGGCCGGTTCCGGGGGTTGGAAAGGGAACTGTAAACACACGGCCTGTGCTGTTTTAATGGGAATTTTAAGAGGTCACAAGGGCAAAGTCACGTCAGCACACAAACTCGCACACGTTTGGAGATGTACCCCATCTCACTCGATCTTTACCACTACCCAGAGACACAGACTTAGTACACACGTTCCAATATTATAATTTAGGAAATGTACGGTCTATAAAACTGACTGGCCCAAGATCACGTTATTAGATGCCAGAGATGGAACTTAAATCCCATTCTTTTGGCTCTAAATCCTTTATCTTTGTCCCTATGCCTCATAACCACCAATTCTAAAAGTCCTTTTCCTACTCTCAAGTTCAGTCACACTCTTCCATAGGGTAGGAAGGATGTTCCAAATACATAGTTGTTTGAACTCCTCCTCTCTTCTATAAAGTATCAGCAAAAAATAATTCATTATAGAAATACTTATTGACAACTTATGAGCAGGGTATTCCAGGTGCTAAAGAAAAGCAAGCAAGCAAACAGAAATATCTGCCCTCATGAAGTTTACAATCTGGTGGAAGGAGATAGAAAATAAAAACACATAAATAAGTAGGGCAAATACCATGTTAAATGGTGATAAGTGCAATGGAGAAAAGTGAAGGAGAGGGAGCTAGGGTGTGTTTGTTAGGGGAAAGGGCAAATTGGCCATGTGGCTGTTTTAGGAAAAACATTCCAGAGAGAAGAGTAAGTACCAAGACCCTGAGGTGGAAGCATGTCTGGAATGTCGGCAAAAAGAGGCTACTGTGGCTGGCAGAGCATGATCAGGAGGGAGAAACAGAGGGTGCCGGGGAGCCTGATCATGTAGGACCTCATGGTTCCTATAAAGACTGACTTTCCAAGAACGACATGATTTAACTTGACTTATACTTTAAAACAGTTGTGATGAAAATGAAACAAAATGGGGAGAAAGCAGAACAGGGAGATTAAATAGAAAGCTATGAGAATAATCCAGGAGAAAATAATGATGGTTTGAACCAGCTGGTAGGACTGGGGGATTCGAAAGTCACTGAAAAGCTTGGTGCCCCATTTTTCACATTCATAATATGGACTTAAATACCTTCCTGACCTCACAAGGCTATTATAAGGCTCAAATTAAGTGATGTCTGTGTAAGCTGGAGCCAGGTTACTTGGAAGTCATTTAGCCTGGACATTAGAGAGGCTGAGATCAAATCTGGAATAATTTGAGATAAAATACAAAAAATACAAAGCAAAACATTACAGTTTCTCAATAATTTAAGAAGCTTTATTATTTTTTTAAAGTTAAATGCCTTTTTTTGGTAAACTAGGAAGAACCATAGAGGAAATTCAGATCAAGAAAATTGTTTTAACTCAAACCTTATAATTTGCAGGATTCCTAATAGCAAAATGGATTTTGCACTCCTTTTGAACCAAATTTATGATCCATTTCCTAGTCAGTGATTAATGAATTCCTACCCTCCCCCACCGAAAAAATCCTCATCAGTTTTAGTTTCACTTAAACACAAAGGGCTTCTATTGCTTTCTGTCCCTGTGCAGGTCTACCACCACCCTGGAATTTTTCTAAAGTTTTGATTATGAGAACTATGTGATTAAATGATTCTAAGTGACTCAAAAGTTTACAAGTTTCCCAATCATACTTAAAAGCCCAAGATACTCCTTTCCAATTCAGAAATACAGAAAAATCACCCCTAACTGAAGAGTTCAAGAGAACTAGGGGGAGTTGGTGAGCCCCTACCATAGGTAAGAGGTGCAAGAGTCATGAGGGGAAAAACAAGGGTACTGTGTAACACATGGATTGGCCTTTTCAGATGGAGCTACATGCTCTCTGAATCAACCATCCTCTTGCTTTCTATTTCACTATGACCCTTGCAAGCATTCTTCATCAAAACATACCTGTCCTGTGTCCAACTCTCTCAATATCCTAATATGGAACTAATAAACCATGTAATAAGCCAGTTTAAATGGAATCATTAATGATGGATAAGGGTTATTTCTAGGGCTCTCTGATCTCTCTGCACTTTGAGGGGCAACTCCCAGACAGGTAATGGTCTAAAGTTATGGTTGAAGAGTGGAATGCTTAGGCATTCTGAAGATAACTGTCTGATAAGGAATTCTTTTGAGATAGACTCATGAAACCTTCTCATAATGTGGTCTTCTTCCTTCCCTGTACTTTCAGTCAGCAGTCTTCACTATTGGCCCCAAGACCCTTTCAAGGTGTTCACAGAGTCAAAGCTATTGTCATATTACTATGAATATATTATTCTCCTTTTTTACTCTCCCTTTCCCACAAGTGTGTGCTGGTGTTTTTCAGAAGCTACATAATGTGAGATGTTGGCATCACTTTGACAACTAATGAAATAATGCTTGCTTTTCAAATATTCTCAGTTTTAATTTCAAATATGATAAATATCAGCAAATAGAATTTACTTTACAAGAAAAGCTCTTTGGGGTCCTCAATAATTTTTTATGTGTGTAAAACGGTCCTGAGACCAAAATGTTTGAGAACTGATGCTTTAAATTGTCCTGCCTGATCCTGTGCCAGCTCAGCTGAGATACCAGATATACAAAACCAAAAGCAGGGTGGTAATTCCTACTAAATTCAAAACTGTGAGGTAATCCATTTGCAAAGATTGGTATCTAACAGTGAACTCAAAAGAGCACACATAAGGAAGTGTCCCTAGACTGACTGCATATGTCAAAAGGACACAGGGGCCAACTTAAAGGTGTCCCCACTAACCAAATCCATAACAATTTGAATGTCACAATGAATAATGAAAGTAAAGGATTATAACACACAATAAGAAAGAATCCATGAGTCACAGTTGCACTATAAAAGTAAGAGAGACTAGGTAAAGGTCTTCTTCACAAAATAATGCCTGCCAATAGATGTAAAAGAAATAACAGAATTAGAAAAATCACTATTTTGCAATACCAATGCAGCAGTAGATTCAGGCAATTTACTCAGGCAACAGATACACAATGGATCCTAAAACTAGTTTTTTTTTTGGGAAAAAGATATTCATACTATTCAAAGCATCACTGCCCACATCACTCATTATAATAAAGGGGGAAAGGTACATTATTAATGGGAGAGATTGGGAGTAATGACCTCAATCAAGTGAGCAAACAGGGTTATAAATAACTGGACAAACAGACATCATGTGCTTTCTGATAGGATGTGACAACCTCTCTATGGTATTATTGTCAAGAATATTTAACCCAGATGTAATCATATGATTGTGAAGCCATCTAGAAGACAAAAAACTTCCAATTTTTGAATGTCAATATGAGAGAAAAAAAGGAGACTTGACTGTTCTAGATTAAAGGAGACTAAAGGGGAATGACAAAAGGAATGCATGATCCACAACTGGACCCTAGATTTGAGAAACAGCCCTGGAGGATATTATTAGGATAACTGGGGAAAGCTGAATTTGGAGTGTGATAATGGTATTATGGTTATTGTAGTTCTTAGGACATTCATGGGGAAGAATTTTGGGTAAACCATCATGAGATCCATAATGTATTTTCACATGGTTTAACAACTATATATATATAGTTTGCATATACATGAACAAATAGCTGTTCATTAGCAATACTGAGCACATGTGTTGTTGGGTGACTTTTATAATCAGAACTCTGTAGCAGACATCAAACAAAAAGGAAAAGATTGCTAAAACAGCCCCATTTTAGGGAATGAAAAAATTTCATGGGGGAAAACATTAGCTAATGTGTTCCATTCTCATGACTTTTCAACTTTTGGCTATGCCATACACATGTGATTCTTATTCTTACAGCAACTTGGTGAATCTGGAAACATCAGTGACTGTGACTCAAGTCCTTCCCTGGACTATTCGTCAGCCTCTGTTGTTTCCTCTTATTTGCAAGTACAATCTCTGTTTACAACCATTCTACACAGATATCCTTTGTATGTTTTAATATAATTTTCCAATTGAACTCTTAGAAATGTCAACTGCATCTTTTAGGGCTAGGAGATGGAGGGAAGGGAACAGTTTCACACACAGAAGGAAAACACAAGTATTATCATTCATTTCCACATTTCCCCCCAAAATATAAGAAACTATTTAGAACTGACATTTTTAATTGCTCAGTATTTTAATACAAATATAAGAAATATTCAAGAATTAAATAGCTTACTAAATATATAAATACCCAAATAAACAGTAAAAACAACTTAAGTTTTAGTTCCTAGGTCATGGATAAAGACAGAGAAAGCAAAAGATCCTGAAAAAAGCCACTAATTTGGTCTTATTGTTATTTAAGAGTTCAAAATTGTTTCGTGAGTTAGAACGCTATCTTTAGAACAAAGGGATCTGTATATCCATACTTGCCTACTCTGCTATGATGAGAAGTTAGTGCATGGAAAAAGAAGCCAGGAGAGACAAAGCACATGCGTTGGCTGACTCCTATACAGGAAATCTCCTTAATGCCTGTTTTCATAATATATTTTTACTATACAAGTTTGAATTCAGAATGATTAAAAATAGGGCTGAGTCTTACGAGACAAATGGACGGGGAAAGTACGCCTTTTTAAAAATGTGAATTCCTGTCTAAGATACTTATTCTGTTGTACAGTATATAAGTTAAGTTAAGGTTGCCAATGTTATTTCACAATAAATTCAATTCTCTTTCTGTTGTGGTAAACCTCACAGCAGTACATGAAGTGAAACCAGGGTTCTCACAGGACAGTTATAGCAAAGTGCACTAGATACTGAGTAACGGCAAGCAGATTCATGAGCCTAAGACCAACAAGGAAGAATAGATGTAACAGCTACAGAAAGGCAAAAAGTAGTCTTAGAAGAGTTCTTTGGCCTTTCATCTTCCCATTTTCTTTCTTCTCTCTCCTTTGTACTTCCCATTGTTCCTTTTGTATGTGGAATTGCATCGGGTTTCAGAGCTGAATGGAAAATTATCTGGTCCACCTCCTTCATTTTCTGGCTGAGGACATGGATACTCACTGAGGTAAAAGACTAAGATCCAAAGTCAGTGTGCTAACTCAGGGCTTCTGATTCTAAGTCCAGTGTCCTTTCAACTGCATTAAAATGCGTTCATTACTTTACATAATTAAGTCCTACAACAGACCTAAGAGGTAAAACTTTCTTCACGGAACTCAGACAAGCACTGAGCGTCTTTTTCTCTTTTAGGTCCCAAGCAGAATGGTTATTTTTTCCTCCTGCTTCAGATTCAAGTAGATCAATGGATAACTTTCAGGGTTGTGTGTGACTCCTCAAGGGCTCTGGATAAAAGAAAAGTCAAGATATTAACTTTTAAACATTTATACTTTCTACCCTAATAGATTTTAAGAGGATAAATAATATAAGCATCAATAAACATATAATTCTCCTAGTGCGTATTTCATTGGCAAAGATAAGGAAATGGACATTCCTGGCCCAATATGATATAGGGGACTGTGACTCTCTTTTTAAAAGGACATAGGTGATGCCAGGAAATAATAGTTTGGAGAATTATCTAAGACTACAAGTAAAAGAAGACATTCAAGAATTTCAAATAATGTAATGTATTTTATTATTTATAAGACCTTGAGCTTTGTTTCCTATGAATGCTTACTTGCTGGATATTGAGATGGGAATGGTAACAAAGATAGATTGAAGCTATTTTAAGAGCAATTAGTTTTCTAGACCATAAATTGGGACGACATGGGCCTATCAAGACACATAGACTGTAAAGTAAAAAGACCTAGAGTTTTGTCTTCATGCCACCTCTCACTCTCTGTGTAATCATAGCTAATTCTTTACCAGAACCTGCAAGTTCTGTGTGTTTTAGACACTGGCAACATTTTCAACATCAACTGTCTGTGGTGAAGGACCATTTTTCCCCAACAGAGATGAATACATTTGTAAAATACAATAAAAATAAATTACTAGAAAAGTGAAATGAGATGTATAAAATAAAATCCATTTTTAAATTATTACATTCAGCAGACATAAAATTACTCTGTCAAATTGCTATCACAGTGTCTAAGCATTTATTCTCATTTCTGTACTTTTTGCTGCAGACTGAAAATAAACAGTTCTTAGATGATATTTTATTTCCCAATTGCTAAAACAAATACTATACAATGGGTTGTCTCAAACAATGGGAATTTAATGGTTCACTGTTTTGAGGCTAGAAGTCCAAAATCAAGGCATCAGTAAGGCGATATTTTCTCCCTGAAGACTGTGGCCTTCTGGAGCTGGCTGCCGGAAATCCTTGGTCCTTGGCTTTTCTGTCACATGGCAATACCCATGGTGATGTCTTCTCTGTTCTCCTATGGGTTCCATTGATTTCCAACTTCTTCTGGTGGCTTTCTCCCCATGTCCAAATTCCTTTGCTTATAAGGACTTCAGCCATATTGTATTTTTTAAAAATTAATTCTTTTTTTTAAAAGATACATCGATTACATAAATGCTACACAAAAATTTTAGGGGTACCCATATGCCTCACCTCCCACACCTCCCACAACCTCCCACATATACAGTCTTCATTAGTATGGCACATCACCTGCAATAGATATACACATTTGGGGGCTTTGCCACTAAGCATGGACCATAGTTCACATTGTAGACCACACTCTCTCCCACACAGTTCTACATGTTATATGATGATATAAAATGGCCTATATCTGTCATTGCAACGGCACTCAGGATAATTCCCAAGTCCCGAAAAAGCCCCTGGCCATATTGTATTAAGGCCCACCCTCATTCAGTTTAGGCACACCTTAACTAATAACATCTTCAAAAATCCTATTTACAAATGAGTTCCTACCCACAAAAGCTGGGTTGGGACTTGCACATGCCTTTTCTGGGGGTCATAATTGAATCCCCAACAGACAGGCAACCATCCTCAGATGAACTTTAAGCAACACTGCTCTAAAACATTAATGGCTTTTCTGCCTTTTAGATTTCCACACTTGCAATTCCTTTGCTAGGTGCCACTGCTTCCTTCTCTCCTCCATGGCTGTCTTGTTCTTTCCATTCAAGGCTCTGATTAAATGTCACCACCACAGAGAAGACTTGCCTAACAAATTCCAAATAAGTAGTCCCCTTCCAAGTTATTCTCTTTCATTGCAGCTTATACATATATATAATTTTTATATGACCTGTTGCTAGAATCCAGAATAACAATACAAATGATAGGCAATTTTCTTGAGAGAGCACTAGAATATATTTTTTAAAAATCTCTTAAGCTTAGTTTTGATTGATTGGCTGACTACTGTTGATTTTGCATCTGGTCCAGAAAGGTTTTTCCTTTCTCTAAATGTTCTTGTACTAAGTATAGACTTACTTTATGCCAGCAAGGCATACTTTATTTACAGTCCTTGATGAAAGAGTACCTTTTAGAATTCTTCTGAGCTCTAGAAGGCCTAAGGACCACCTGAGGTACTGGTTAATTTATAGATACCCAGGATTAACCCAGCGATTCTGATGCACTGTCTTTTCATGTGGTCCAGGAATATTCTTTTTTAAACAAACAAGCAAGCTCTACAATTGATGCTAATAAAAATGGCCTGCTGACCTCATATTGAGAAATTACCTTAACCACCAATATTTTATACCATGTAATCTATTCCCTTTCAGAGGTATTGGTGACTTGATAGAGTGAGCACCTGGTCCAAGGAGAGCTAATTCATATGTTAATCAGAACTCCATGAACAAGAATAAAATAAGTAAATCAATTATGTTCCTCACTTGTAACTTGGAATGAAGAAATAAGAGAAAGAAAGAAGCTAGCTGTTGGCACTAGAACTGGATAATTGTACTAGGTAATCTATGAGTTAATGTTATGGGGGAAAAGAAACTATTAGTAAGCAGAATCAAGGTGGTGTGTAAAACACATACAAAAGTGGGTGAAGAAATTGATTAGTGGAAGTTCAATGGGGAATAGGAGAAACTAGATGGAATATCCATGAATCACTGCTGCTGAGTACTCTATGGCAGCTCTGTGTTTACAGCCACCTTCAGGTAAGCTGCTCTTCTTGAGTTCTGACAATTTAGTTTTCCTAGAAACCTATTCACATATGTTCTTCCAGTAATTGTCCTCCATCCACCCTCTGATTTGCACTAGCTTTAGTGAGTAACTATTCTCCCCCTCCCCCACCAAAAAAAAAGCCTATCCGAAACAGTTTCTCTTCTTCAAAACAAATAAAAAAAGATTCTGAATATCAAGAAATAAATTTTAAGCACCACAAGTTCATTTCAGTACACACAGGCCTTTTTTGTGCATGTATTTTCATCACCGCTATGTACTTTCTGATCCTATTTCCCCACTTAACTTGCCTCAACTCCAAATGTCTCCCAGGCTGATACTTGAAATTACTTATATGTATGCTTCTCTTTTCCAAATATTTCTACCCATGTTTCCAAACAAATTCAGATAACCTCTGTAATGCTCTTCCTAAAGGCTGTCCAACTGCTGCAACTCCCCTATTTGCTTCCATTTACTTCTTCACAATGTAAAATCACCCTACCTTCAACATTTGTATAGTTTATGAAAGTAAACATCAAGGCCCTCCAAAGGGATCTTACAGTTAGTAATGACAAGAGCTAACATTTTTTGAAACTTACTATGTTGCATTCATGTGCTGAAGCCATATCAGCTAAAGGGGGAAAAAAAAAAAGCTATAAAAAAAAAGGACTTCCCCTCCTCTCTCCCTAACCCCTCCACTTACCAAAATGTTTTTTGTCCTTCCCATCTTGATGCAATTGTAATAAAAATAATATATGAAAATATTTGTAGCTTAAAAACCAATGAGAAAGAGAAGATTGTGTGAAGATGGTAGAGTTAGAAGCTCCAGGAATCAGTCCCTTCACCAGAACAACTATTAAACAGGCAGGAACTGTCTGAATCAACTATTTCAAAACTCTGGAGTCCAGGAGAACACTGTTCAACATCCAGGGGAATAGTGGAAGGAGGAGGCTGGTAAACTACAGTAAATACCAGTAAATTGCTCTCTCCATGCAGCAGTTATTGGTGCCCAGGCTTAATTCTCACAGCAGGCAGGTATAGCTTGATGGTGCCAGAAAGGGATATAAAAACCTATTTTCCCAAGATCCAGGGTGGGCATGGAACAATTCCTGAAAACAGCTTTTGATTAGCTACTTTGGATCACTAGGGGCCCAAATCTGAGGGCAGCCATTGTTTCAACCTGCCCAAGATAAAGGCAGCAGAGGAGACTTAAAGATGGTATGCTTCCTCAGAGGACAGTTTAATGGATGCACTTGCTGGGGAGGTCAGGAAGGCACAGATTTGGGGAGGTGTAGAAGCAGCTCCTAGTGCTCTTCCTGGGCTCTCCTTTATCCCCTCTGTAGGGCAGTTTGGAGCCAGCTGGCACCCCCTTTGTGAATCCCTGGCTTTATTCCAGTTGCAAAAGACTCACTTAAGAAACTCCTCTCAGTTGTAACCTCTTCCCAGAATTTACCATCCAGGCAAAAGCAGCTTGAGACAATGAGAGCAGTATAAGAAACAATTGAGGCAGACAGCCTAGGGCAAAGGCTAACCAGCTTTAAGTCCAGCAGTGGAACACCCAGGACAGGGAGAAGGTCTGGGAAGTAAAGAGGGCATTCAAACTCCTGTAATCTGGGGAAGTCCTAAAGCCACTAGCAGGCACAAGCTCAGGGCAAGACACAGGCATGGGAAAG
>PVKH010001054.1:0-32477 GCA_004027955.1 Chaetophractus vellerosus | reverse complement strand
CCATGAAAAACAAAAAAAAAGTGTGTGGTGGAGGAGATAGGTCCTAAAAGGAGACTGAAAGAAGCAGCCCAGAAAAGGAAAAGGAAAACAAAAAAGCCAAGGAAGGAGAGCATTTCAATGGAGAGAAAATGGTAATCTCTAACAAATGCTACTCCAAAATTAATTATATAAGAAATATAACATGCCCACTAAAGTTTGCAATTAGAAATTTATTGGCATTTTGTCAAAGGTCTTTCTATGGATTTCTAGAGGTGGTAAGTTTTTTGTGGCGTGAGTAAGCAGTGAAGGATATTCTTTCAAGAAGCTTTAGTTGTTAATGGACTGAGTGATATAGTGTAATGCCTGGAAGAATGAACAGGATTGAGGTGAGTTTTGTGTTTATTAATTGCTTTAGGTTGAAGAGAAGGAAATTTGTTGAAAGGGAATAATAATAATAGAAGGAAAGATTGAAGTTATAATTTTGGCCATGAGACTTGATGGATTGATGTCCTGAGGAAGTGGGAATGATGGAATCCATGAAAAATTTTAGGATTTCTTTTCTTAGAGAAAGAAGGGTTGCTTCTTCTTAGAATGGAAGAAAGGAGGCAATGAAGGGTACCGAAAATATTGCAAATGAAAGGTAAGGAAACTAGGTGAGTCCTCAAAGTCTAGCCTGTTTTGAATTCCAAAGCATGGCCAACTTCTGGGAGTTAATAGGTGGGGGCAGGTTAGAGAATTTGAAAAGCGTGAAAGTTTAGAACAATACTGTATGGAAGAGAGACTTTGAGCAAAAGTTTAAAAGAGTTCCAGGAAGATTTAAGAACCCAAGTGAAGTTAGAAAGTATAAATCTGCTCTCTCTAATTCTCCCACAGATATGTTATTTCCTTTACCTGTGCTCAGCAGCCTGGAAGTAATAAACAGATAAAACAGGTTGATGATTAGAACTTAAAGCACCAGTATAGTGAAGGACATAGAGACAAAGAAGTTATTGGAAAAAGAGGGACTGAAATAAAGATCCATGTTTTCATTTTTGGATGCTGAAGAAGATGAAGCCAGGATGGAAAAATAGAAAACTGAAGAATCAAGGAACTAGAAGCTACCTTGAACTTAGTGCATGGGTATAGTGATAAAAAGAAGCTAAATGTTGAAAAAGTTATGCTTAGTAAGTAGACCATTTCAGTTAAATTATTGTATAACACAGTGTGGCAGTTTGAAATTATTTTATGAATCCCAAGAAGAGAAAGATTATGTTTGTGAAATAACCCATTCCTGTGGGTGTGAGACTCTTTCAATTGGACTGTCAGTGAGATGTGACTCAGGTTGTGTCTTTGCCCTCTTGCTGGGTCTGATAAAAGCAAAGACACAGGAAAAGGGAGCTACCATATTTGATCATGCCATATGAAAGAAAGGGCTCCAATTTCACCCACAGCTGAGCTGCAAAGAGACAAGCCCACTAGAGGCTCACACAGCTGAAGCCCAGAAAATGATGAGCCATGCAGCTGAACTCAGGAAAAAAGCTGAGACTGATAGAGGAGGCCCAGAAAGAGACAAGCCCTATACCTGGTTTCTCACAGCTGAGCACTGGGAACTCTGCTCCATAAGACCATAAGCCTAGACGGGAAGGCTAAGACCTTAGCAGAGATTAGCAGGGCCATCTTGCTTCACCATGTGGTAGCTGACTTTGGTGAGAAAGCAACTTTTATGATGCCTTGAGCTGGACTTTTCATGGCCTTGGAACTGTAAGCTTTTATCCCAAATAAATCCCCTTTATAAAAGCCAGACCATTTCTGGCACTTTGCATCAGCAGCCCTTTGACAAACTAAAACATACAGAAATTATTTTATTTTGTTTCTTCATCTTCCACCACCATGTCTGGCACTAAACAAATGTTTGTCAAATGGATCTTATTCTGTGATAACCAGAAAGATTTTTTAAAATTTTGAGATAAATCATATAGTTGAGTTGTAACATACAACCACTCAAAAGCTATAGCATGCTTTAAACCTTCAATTTCAATCTCAACTTCAGGGGGTTTGACTCAAATATCATGTTTTGGTCACTAAGATCTAATTTTAAAACGAGATGAGTTATCTTGTTCATAGAATATTTTAAGTCAAGATTGCACTGCATGAAAAGACTGCCTATCAGTCTCTTAAACTAATTAATTAACTAATGCAGAGGAACTACAGCAAATTATACAAAACCTTTATTGTTGGCTTTTTTTCCCCAAGTAAAAGTAGATTAGTTACCAGAGTTTGACTTCACTCTGCCAAAAAAACAAAAAACAAAACTGATGTTAGTGATGCACATGTTGACCATCACTTGTAACTTTATCTACAATTCTCCTTTTAAAGAAAAAAGTCTTTAGAGCCCACTGAATCCAAGAACTTTATTACAAAGCCTAAATAGGGAATTGTGAAAAAGGTAAAGTACCTTGATTCTAAGGTCATACAGAGAATAAGCAGCTGCGCTGTAACTGAGATGAAACTCTTCGACTAAAGTGAAAATCAAAAAGATCTTTAGCTTATTTGTGCAAGTACCTTTATTGGAGAAAATGAGTGAAAGAGCCATGATTTCAATAGAAGCACTTGTTTTCCATCTTCTCTACAAGAGTGCAGTGGGCTTTGTTTCAGTTGCAAATGAGCAACACAAAGTTTCAAAATAGGCAATAACAATCATATATAAACACAGACACACACATGTGCACACACACGTATAGAAAAAGAGGGAGAGACAGAGATCCATGATAGAGGAAGAAGATATATGAATACATATAATTCACAAATGGAAGTTCTCTTCCTAGATAATTCAGAACTGAATATATTCACCTCTCTCTCTCTCTTTTTAATCCCTGACATGTTTGACTAAAATGGTAATTAGCTGCATTTTCTATTTTGTTTGAGATATACTGTATATCATGTGCAGTGTAGTTCTGGTCTCAAGAGGGAAATGGATAATCAGGAGAATATTTTTCAATGTCTCTTCTCTGTAAAGATTTACTGAGTTGTCTCTAATGTACACTGACAGCTTCTGCATTAAAATTAGAGGAAAGTAGACATCAATATTGTCAAGCTGAAAAAAAACTCCCCTTTCATTTTCATTCTGTTAAAATAAATCAGGTCCATATCTTTTAATATTTTATTAGAATTGTTCATTTCTGAAGGTCAAAAGCAAAAGGACTTTTCAAAGTTTAAAAAAGATTCGAGAAAGGTGGTAGCTAATTCATAGTCCCCAGACACCAACAAAGGTCTGTATTAGAAACTTAAAAAGCTTTATTCTTTCCCTTGCTCAAATTCCTGATGTTATTTAGCTTGGGTGTGTCCTGAAGTTCTTTGTTTGCAAACAATAGAAAACCATTCTAGCTAACTTAAAAAGATGAAAGAAATTTATTAGAAGGACATTAGGAAGTGACCAAGAAGATGGGGTTACAGAGCCCCAGGAATAGAATCAGAGCAAGAAACAAGACTAGGAGCTGTTTTTCTGAAAGGGAAAACTGCAGGAATAAATGAGTTCCAGCTATTTCTTCCATCCCATTTCATTCTACTCAAGATTCAAAATGCCAGAATAGAGAATCATTTTGGCTAAGGCTAGGTCTCAGGAGTATCCATTGGTTGTACCAGAGTATAAAGAGCAGTGATTAGGGGAAGGAAACGGTAAGATCCCTTCAGCTTCTGTAAGTCAGAAAGCAGGACAATGTGATTTAATGCATGTAGCAGTTTGATATTATTGATGAATTCCAAAAAGAAATACTGATTATGTTTGTAAATTGGTCTGTTCCTCTGGGCTGGTGATACCCTTAGGTTGTATTGGATTCAGAGTTTTCACTTTTACTTCATTAAATAATGATTAAGGCTTTGATTGGGTCACATCAGTAGAATGTTGAGTTCCTGCCCCCTTGGTGGGCGGGGACTCACAGAGAAAACGACAAGGCAGAGGAATTAGTTGGAGTTTTAATCCTGGAGCCTGGGAGGTAAGCACACAGAGAAACAGACACCTGAAGAAAGAGAGAAAGCTCCATTAGACACAGCAGAGGCCCCAGGAAGAGACAGAGGAGCCATTCGCCTGACAGTATGCAGATGGCCTTGTGCAGAGAGCAGAGCAGCTGAGCCCAGAGAGAAATAAGCCCTGGGAGAAAGACAAGGCTTGTCCCAGCCTGTGGCTGAGATTGGAAGAAGCTGGGACCATGGAGCCTTGGGAGGAGGAGGAAGACAGCCCTCACAGACATAGCCCGCCATCTTCTGTCAGCACATGGCAAGACTTTGGTGAGGGAAGTAACTTATGCTTTATGACCTGGTAACTGTAAGCTTCTATCCCAAATAAATACCCTTTATAAACCCAGCAGAGTTCTGGTACTTTGCATCAGCACCCCTTTGGCTGAGTAATACACTGCACCTTCCAAACTACATACCATGGAATAGAGAACATTTTTAGAAGAAAATCAAGGTACTAATAAGAAATGGAAATTGATGCCAGTTGGTCAAAATATAAAAGCTCTCTACTTCAAGCCAAAGTTTTTAGCATTGATTTTGAAGGAAAGCAAAAACATAAATTCTAAGCACTACACTTCAATGGAGATATGACTATTTGTGTATCATAAGAAAATATATCCTTTTTGTTTTACTTTGCTAAAAGCTTCTGGGAGCAATATACCAGAACTGGATTGGCTTTTACAATGGGAATTTATTAGCTTAAAAACTTACAGTTCTGAGTCTGTTAAAGTGTCCAAATCAAGGCATTATCAAGAGATCCTTTTCCCCAAGCTGCAGCTGTGGGTAATCAAGCACATGACAGAGCACAATGGCAGTTTTGGCTCATCTCTCCCTTCTTCTCCAGGACTTGTTGCTTTTAGCTTCTGGCTAAAGTGGCTTCCTCTCAGCTGTTGGCTCCTGGGGCCTTCTCTCTCAGCTTTGGGATTCTTCTTTGTTTCTGCAGCTCTCTTTCTGTGTCTGTGGGTTTTTATTCATCCATTTATAAAGGACTCTATTAAGAGGATTAAGACCCACCCTGGGTCATGCCCTACTGAAGTAATATAATCAAAAGGAAGGTTCCTTAACTGAATCTAATCAAAATGCCCCCTCTATGATAGGTTTACCTGCGCAGGAATGGATTAGCTTTAAGAATAGGATTTACTGGAGTCCACCAAAGCTTCAAACTGCCACAATTACTAAATGTCTTAAAATCTAAACAGCAAAGGGTAGAATGGAAATTTGGGTCAAGTAACCCCCTTAAGTGAGAGTGTTTAGTGTTCAGGAATGGTTGTTTTTTTTGAGGATCTATTACTTGCAGCAGCAATATGACTACCACTTTTTTTAGAGTCACAGACCAAGCTTTATATTTATAGGTGTGTTGAGAAACCATAAGTCTGTCTCCCTAAAGAAGACAAAGAAGAACCATTTCAGGAATTATGTAATACATGCTTCAAACTAAGATATGTATCTTGAAAATCATTCTTGACTGCCTGAACACTGAGAGAAATCTGCATTTGATAGTTCCAATCTGACAACCATAAGCACTAAGTCCTAGTAACATGTAATGTTGCAGAAATTTCACATTTCTGCATTCATAAAGCATTATCTATCTGAAGCAAAATTAAGCCATCAGAATTGGATTCAAATGGTTTCAATTTAACATAATGACTAACAAAAAAAATTGCTTAAAACTGAGCCAGAGTCTAAATTCCATCTCATCAATTCGAATCAACATCTTTTTTATTTCCTGAATTAATAATTACCACAATACAAATCTTATATCATATATGTTTTCCTTTGTGGATGTTAAGTCTTGGTTTTCTTAGATTATATCATGTAAAAGAATGAAACTGTTTAAATAGTTCTCACAATTTTAAAATATTTTTATTGATCAGCAGATCCAAACGATATCACAGCACAATTTTAAAGGAATGCAATGAAAAGTTATAAAACATATCTTATAAAGGGAATTGAGAAGCGTTTTAGTCCAAACTCTTTCTTTCATGAGATTACCAATGTTCTATAAAGGATATTGCATTATTAGAACCAAAGATGAGTCTATATGAGGGACAAGATTGGATCCTGACAATTTTCACCACAATTCTAAATGTATGGAATCTCCTGTTCCAAAAAAAAATATATGCAAATTGGTACTTTGTATACTTTGATATTTGCCTTTGGGGCCAAAAAAAAAAAAAATTATCATATGGAACATTAACTCATGACTTTTATTTTTTTTTTACCAGAGCCAACATTTTCTAAGCTTCTAATAGAAAACTCACTGCTACATATTGGATCTCAAACATCTTTATTGACAGCCTTCTTTGCCTTCCTCAGTATTACTATAAGTTTTTGCTGAGCGCAAAGGAACATCTCAGAGCTAGAATATATCAAATAATTATCTCAATAAATAGGGGAACAAATTCTCACAGTTTGGGATTGCAGTGGGGAAGAGGGGTTTTCATAAAGTAGTATCTTAAAATTAATAGGCATTTTAATTGATCAAGTCATATATTTATTCTATTTTGTCAGCAAAGCACACACACACACTTAGGATTATAAACTTTAGACTTAGAAGGAACTGTACAGATCAACTAGACTATTGTTTTTAAAAATATAGTAAGATTATTTCAGGCAGTTGGATATCACTTTAAAAATAAGTATATTATTTATGCATCAGAAAAAATTATAACTAGAACATAAAGCCCCAGATTTCCCAAAAAGTTTTCAGTAAAAGAGGATAAAGTTTTATTTTTATTGTTGTTGTAATCAATTGATTTGGTTTTGTTTGGTTTGGTGTGGTTTGGTTCAGTTTTGGTTTTGGTTTTGATGGTTATTTGTTTCATTTTACAAGACTATTTTAGAATGTTAAAAATTGTTAAATAAAAGCCAAGGTCATATATATATATATATATATATATATATGTTCATTATTCTACTCTTGCAACTTTTCTGTGTCCTTGAAAACTGTTATAATATATTAGCAGTGATTTTATGCCTCTATGCCTTTGGCATACATTGACCTCCCATACCTTTACTACCTATCTAATTCCAATCATCCTTAAAGCTCAAACATCACTTTCTTAGCCAGGTGACTCACCCAGACAGAGCCAGGTCCTCTCCCATCTATAATCACACTTTATACAGTATCCCTACAATGATATGTGTTGCATTGCTTTGTAATTATTTGTTGTCAAGGGCATCCCTTCCACTACTAAGAGGATTTAACTGACCATGTGCAGCATTATCACAAAGAGAAATTTTTAAGACACTGATATAATCCCCCATTCCACTCCAGACATGCTAAATCAAACTTGGTAAGGGATAAGAGTATATATTTAGAGGTCTCCAATGGTCATCTGAGGTTAAGAGTAACTGCACTAAACTTTGAACTTCTCAGTGGCAAAACTTTGCCTTATTTACTACCTTACAACTTACTGTTCCAAACATAATGTATGGTAGACACAGGCCAATGATTTTGGCAGCATATAATGTATGACAAAGCATCAGTCAAGCATGATGATGAAGAAAACAATACATGGAGAAGTACAGATTGAACTGAAGCATAGGGCAGGTTTCAATTAACAATAAATGGAGGCATGCACAGACCTGGTCTTTAAATGAGGCTTGACTAAAGAAACAAAAATATTCTGGAAGATATTCAGTTCCAGGAGCACAAGCTTCTTCATGTTTTAATGTACAAATCTACAGTAAGAAAGAAGAAATACATCCTGCCATGGGGATTAGTATTCCTGGTTAAGTAGTCTATCTAAGAGGAAAAACTTCTAATGCTCCCAAACAACTGTAAATTTTCTATTAATAAAGAACTGAGTTGTGAAGGTTGGTGTGGACTTCCAGGAAGATGGCATCAGAATAGGTAGGCGGGGCTAAACTCTCTCACAAAAACAATGGAGGTATGGCAAAAATCTGTCTGAGGGAGCTGCTTTGGGGATCTGCAAACTAGTAGAGTGCTGCACATTATCTAGAAGGGTAAGGGACAGAGAAGAAGCTGAAATGAAAATCATGAGTTACTAGCCCCTGCAGCCAGGAATGGCACTCATCCCCCACCCTAAAAATGAACAGACTGGATAAAAACCATGGCTCACTGCAGCCAACTGAAAAGGCAACAGATGTTTTCCTCCCTGGGAAGAGGGAGGGTGCAGCTGAGGGTGGAGAGTCCACTTTGAATGTCAGCTCTGGTAAAATCAGAATCATGGGTAAGTGGAGGTTGAAAGAGACACCTCCATGCAAAGATTTGCCAAAAAGCACCATCTGCTGACGGCCAAGAAACACAGGAAGAGTCTCTTGTGTCCCAGACACCTTGGATATGATCTGTGCACCATTAGTAGGCCCCTGGCCCTATTTTTTTTATTATTATTATATTTCCCCCCCTTTCTGCTTGTTCTTGCTGCGTTCATTCTTGCGCTCTTCTGTGTCTGCTTGTCTCCCCCTGCTGCAGCGACCCCCCGAGTCAGCTCACCACGCAGGGGCCTTGCCTGCTCGCAGGTGGCCTTGCCTGCTTGCGGGCAGCTTGCCCTGCTCATGGGCGCCTTGTCTTGCCCGCGGCGGCTTGCCCTGCTCGTGGGTGGCTTGTCTTGCCCATGGCGGCTTGCCCTGCTCGCGGGTGGCTTTGTCCTGCCCACGGTGGCTTCGCCCTGCCACGGCGGCTTGCCTTCTCAAGGCAGTCTGCCTGCTCAAGGAGGCCCCGGGAACCGAACCCGGGGCATCCCATGTGGCAAACCGGCACCCCACCGATTGAGCCACAGCCACCCTGGTCCTATTTTAATAAGTGAAAGCAAGAACAGACCATCTGAACTGGAAAAGACAAAAGAGCAGACATTTTTAAAAATTGAAAAAATTGAATAGGGACTCAAGGAAATCAATGACAACATGAAACACAGAAAAAACATATACATTGTAGATGTCCAAGAAGGAGAAAAGGGGGCAGAAAGAATATTTGAAGCAGTAACAATTGAAAATTCCCCAACCCTTATGAATGACATGAATATCAATACCCAAGATGGACAATGCACCACAAACAGAATAAAGCCTAACAGACTTACCCTGAGACACTATTCAGAATGACAAATGCCAGAGATAAAGAGAGGATTCTGAAAACAGCAAGAGAAAAGCAATGCATCACATACAAAGGCAGCTTATTAAGACTGAGCCCCATTCTTACATCAGAAACCATGAAGGCGAGAAGGCAGTGGTATGATTTATTTAAAATACTAAATGAGAAAAACTTCCAGCAAAGAATTCTTTATCTGGCAAGACTATACTTCAGAAATGAGGGTGAGTTTTAAGTATTCACAGACAAATTAAAACTGAAAGTATGTTACCAAATGTCTGGACTTACAAGAGATTACTTGAGGGAGTGCTGTAGCCTGAAAGGAAAAGACAAGGGTGAGAGACTTACACAAGTGTAGAAATTATGATTATTAGTAAGGGTAACTTAAAGGGTAAAAAGACAGACAATGGTAAGATATGACAATGGAAAGCCAAAGGATAAAATGGATGAAGTAAGTAATGCCTTATAGTAATAACATTTAGTGTTAATAGATTGAACTCCTCTATAAAAACACATAGGCTGACAGAATATACTTTAAAAAAATATGAGCCATATATATGCTACCTATGAGAGACTCACCTTTGATGTAAGGACACAAACAGACACAATCTGTTTTCAGAATCCTCTCTTTATCTCTGGCATTTGTCATTCTGAATAGTGTCTCAGGTTGAAAATGAAAGGTTGGAAAAAGATATTCCACTCATATAGTAACCAAAAAACATCCATAGTAGAGATACTAATACTGGTATAAAGCAAAACTGTTATAAGAGATGAAGGTCAATTCACCAAGGAAAATAATTATAATAAATATTTTTGCACCTAACCTTGGTGCCTCAAGATACATGAGGCACACACTGGCAAAACTGGAGGAAGAAATAGACACACCTATAATGGTAGTTGGAGACTTCAATACACCAATCTCAACATTGGTTAGAACATCTGGACAGAGTATACATAAGGAAACAGCTTGATTGATATGATAAAGGACCTACACCTAACAGACATTTATCAAGCATTACATACCCAAAACAGTAGAATATGCATTCTTCTCAATTACTCATGGATCCTTCTCCAGGTTAGACTATATGCTGGGTCATAAGACAAGTCTCAATAAATTTAAAAAGATTCAAATTATGCAAATCACTTTCTCCAATCATAGTGAATGGAGCAGGAAATCAATAATGGATATAAAAAGGGAAAATTTTCAAATATATGGATATTAAACAGCATATTGTTAAATGACCAGTGAGTCAAAGAAGAAATTGCAAGAGAAATAAGTAAGGGGCCGACTGGATAGCCCAGTGGATAGGGCGTTGGCATACCACATGGGAGGCCCCAGGTTCGGTTCCCGGGGACCTCTTCTAGCGGGCAGACCGCCTTGAGAATGGCAAGCCGCCATGGGCGGGCCGAAGCCGCCGTGGGCAGGGCAAGAAGCTGCCACAGACAGGGCAAGAACTGCCACGGGCAGGGCAGGTCGCCCGTGGATGGAGCGCAGCCAGCCACCCGTGAACTGAAAAGCCGGCCATGATGGAAGCAGAAGCCGCCCACAAGCGGGGAAAGCCGCGCCTGCGCAGTGACCAAGTCTCGGCGCGTCGCCGCAGCGGGGGGGAAGGAGAGATATGTAATAAAAATAAATAAATCTTTAAAAAAAAAAAAAAAAAGAAATAAGTAAATATCTCAAGACAAAAGAAAACGAAAAGATAGCATATCAAAACCAAGTGGGGGCCTGCCGCATAGCCCAGTGGATAGGGCACTGGTATACCACATGGGAGGCCCCGGGTTCAGTTCCCGGGGACCTCTCCTAGCGGGCAGACCGCCTTGAGAAGGGCAAGCCGCCATGGGTGGGCAGAGCCTCCATGGGCAGTGCAAAAAGCTGCCATGGACAGGGCAAAGCAGCCATGGGAAGGGCAGGTTGCCCGCGAACGGAGTGCAGCCAGCCACCCACGAACTAAAGCGGAGCCGGCCGTGAATGGAAGCAGAAACTGGCCACAAGCGGGGCAAAGCTGCGTCACTGCAACGGAGGGAGACAAAGCGGGCAGAGAGGAACACAAGAATGGACACACAGCAAGAGCAAGCAGAAGGGAGGGGGGGAATGTAATAAATAAAAAATAAATATTTTTTAAAAAAAGTTGTATACAGCAAAGTCAGTGCTGAGAGGGAAATTTATAGTCCTCAGTGCTAACATTAAAAAAGAAGAAAGAGCCAGAATCAAATAATCAAATACCTAACTGCATGCTTGGAGGATCTAGAGAAAGAACAGCAAACTATCCGCAAATGAAGCTGATGGAAAGAAGTAATAAAGATCAGAGCAGAAATAAATGAAATTGAGAATCAAAAAATAATAGAGAGAGGAGAATGTGTAGCTCAGTGGTTGAGTGCCTGCTTCCTATGTATGAGGTCCTGGGTTCAATCACTAGTACCTGCTTAAAAAATATATATAGAGAGAAGGAATTTTTTTTTAAAGTTGGTTCTTTGAGAAGATTAACAAAATTGATAAATCTTTAGACTGACAAAGAAAAAAAGTGAGAAAATGCAAATAAATAAAATCAGAAATGAGAGGGATAATATTACCATTGACCCTGCAGAAATAAGAGAGACCATAAGAGGATACTATGAACAACTGTATGCCAACAAAGTAGACAATGTAGATGAAATGGACAATTCCTAGAAATACATGTGCAAACTACACTAATGCTAGAAGAAATAGAAGACCCCAACAAACCAATCACAAGTGAAGAGATTGAAACAGTCATCATAAACTTCCCCAAAATGAAAAGCCCAGGACCAGAGGGCTTCACAGGTGAATTCTTCCAATCATTCAAAGATGATCTAATCCCAATATTGGTCAAGCTCTTTCAAAATATTGAACAAGAAAGTACCTACCAAATGCATTCTATGAAGCCAAAATCACCCTACTTCCAATACCAGATAAAGATACTATGAAAAAAGAAAATTACTGACCAAATTCCCTAATGAATCTAGATGAAAAACTCCTCCACAAATAGCATCCAAAAGCACATTAAAAGAATTATACACATGCAAATATTCTTGCTGTCCTGATTTTTGTGATAATCAGGGTAGGCTAAACATTCACTATATTAGAAACCATGCATGTGTCCCCAGACCTAGTTTTTCTCCCTAGGTCTAGTTCTTAGAATGCTGGTGATAAATTAAGCCTGATTTATTATATGACCATCCTGTATGGGAAAAACTGTAACTTTGGGTATCTTTGGTCAAACATAAGAGATATAGCAGGGGAGGCAGATGTGGCTTGGGTGGTTGGGCGTCCATCTCCCATATGTAGGGACCTGGGTTCAACCCCCAGTATCTACCAGTAAAATTTAAAAAGAGAAAAATACATCATGTGTGTGGGTCACCAGGGTCTGTGTACAGGTGAGCTGTCAGGCCCCATCCGTGGGTGAGCCATCAGGCCCCATCTGTGGGTAAGCCATCAGGTTCTGTGAGCAGGTGAGCCGCCAGGCCCTGCAAGATGATGACATAACAGGAGAGTGACACAAGGTAGAGCCAAGACAAAATGCACTGAAAAACCAGGAACTAAGGTGGCGCAGGGGGTAGTAGGATGCCTCTCTCCCACATTGGAGGTTCTGAGGATCTAATCCCAGTGATGACAGGAGGAGAAGGATGAGAAGAGAGGGCGGGAAACGGACACAGAGAGTTGCCCAGCGAATGGACACAGAAACAGCAAAAACAGGGGGGAGGGGTAAAAATGGATAAAAGTAAATAAATAAACTCTTAATGTAGAGGGGAGGAAGAGTTGGACTATAGTTAGTAGTGATACTTTGATGATGCTCTTTCGTGATTTGTTAACAAATGTTTCACAAAAATGCAGGATGTTTGTGGGGTGGGGGGGGTGATGTGTGGGAGCCCTGTATGATGTTTTGCATGTTTGTTTTGTAAGATCATGAGTTTACTGAACACTTATAGTTTATGTATGTTCATGTATGAATGATATACTTCAATAAATTGTATTTTTAAAAACGAATTATATACCACAATCAAGTGAATTTTTTTCCAAGTATGCAAGGATGGCTCAACACAAGAAAATCAATTAGTGTAATAACCCACATTAAAAAACTGAAGAAGAAAAATCACATAACCCTCTTGATTGATACTGAAAAGGCCTTTGACAAAATACAGCATTCTTTCCTGATTAAAAAAAACAGTCCAAAAATAGGAATAGAAGGAAGCTTTATCAATATGGTAAAGTGCATATATGAAAAACCCACAACTAGCATTGCACTCAACAGTGAAAGAATGAAAGCTCCCCTGTTGAGCTCAGGAACAAGACAAAGATGCCCACTGTCACCACCATTATTAAATATTGCTCATAAGTTCTAGCTAGACCAATTAGGCAAGAAAAAGAAATAAAAGGCACCTAAATAGGAAAGGAATAAATAAAACTTTCACTCTTCACTGATGATATGATCACATACCTAGGAAACTCTAATAATCCACAGCATAGCTACAAAGACTAATAGATGTGCTTAGCAAAGTGGCAGGATAAAAGATTAATATGCAAAAATAGCAGTGTTTCTATATACTAATAATGAGTAATCTGAGGAGGAAGTCAGAAAAAGATCCATTTTTAAATTGACTAAAAGAATAAAATATTTAGGAATAAACTGAACCAACAACATAAAGGACCTGTATTTATAAAACTATAAAACATTGCTAAAATAAACCAAAGAAAACTTAAATAAATGAAAGGATATTCTGCGTTCATGGAATAGAAGACTCAATGTTGTTAAGATGTCAATTCTACCCAAACTCATTTACAGAGTCAATACAATCCCAATAAAAGTCCCAACAGCCTTTTTTACATAAATGAAAAAACCAATAATCAAATTTATTTGGAAGGGTAGGAGCCCTGAATACCAAAAAAATAAAAAATGCCTTAATAAAAGAAGAACACAGTTGGAGGACTCTCATTTCTTGACTTTAAAGCATATTACTTGGCTATAGTGGTAAGATCAGCATGGTGCTGGCATAAAGACTAATGGAACCAAATCAAGAACTCAGAAACAGACCCTCACATCTACAGTCAAGTGATTATTGACAAGGCTGTTAAGTCCACCCAGCTGGGCCAGAACAGTACATTTAACAAATGGTGCTGGGAGAACTGTATAGCCTTATCCAAAAGAAAGAAAGAGGACCCTTATCTCACATCTTATAAAAAATTAACTCAAATTGGATCAAGGACCTAAATATAAAATCTAGAACCATATTCCTAGAAGAAAATGGGGGGAAACATCTTTAAGATCTTGTGGTAGGTGGTAGCTTCTTAAACCTTACACCCAAAGCAGGGACAACAAAAGAAAAAGTAGATAAATGTACTTCTCAAAATTAAACACTTTTGTACTTCAAATAACTTTGTTAGGAAGGTGAAAAGGCAAACTATTCATTTTGAGAAAATTTTTGGAAACCACAAATCTAATTAGGGTGTGATCTGCATGTTATATAAAAGTATCACACAACCCAATGATGAAAAAAAACAAGCAATCCAAAAACAAAAGCAAGACTTAAACAGGCATTTTTTTTCCAAAGAAGAAATACAAATATCCAAAAAACACATGAAAAAATGTTCAACATCACTAGCTATTTGGGAAACGCAGATCAAAACTACAATAAGATATTTCATGCCATAGAGAATGGTCATTATTTAAAAGAAGCAACAACACAAAACTACAAGTGCTGGAGAGGATACAAGAAATCGGAACACTCCTTCACTATTGGTGAGAATGTAAAATGGCGCAGCCTCAGTGAAAGACAGTTTGGCAGTTCCTCAGGAAGCTACATATAGAACTGCCATATGATCTGGCAATCCCGCTACTGGAAATATAGTCATAAGAAGTGAACAGAAGGATGCGAACAGACTTTTGCACATCAATGTTCATAATGGCATTATCCACAATTGCTAAAAGATGGAAACAACCCAAGTGCTCTTCAACCAATGGCTGGATAAGCAAAATATGGTATATGCATACAATGGAATACTATTCAGCTATAACAAGAAATGAAGTCGGGATGCATATGACAACATGGATGAACTTTGAGGACATTATGTTGAGTGAAATAAGCCAGATACAAAAGGACAAATGTATATTTTTAACAATTTATTGAAGAATATGATTAATACATGAAAATACATAAACTATAAGTCTTAAGCAAAAATCGTGAACTTACAAAACAAACATGCATAATATCATTCAGGGCTCCCACACATCACCCCCCCAAACACCCTGCATTGTTATGAAACATTTGTTAATAAATCATGAAAGAGCATTGTCAAAGTATTACCACTAATTATAGTCTGTATCTTCCTCCTCTATACATTTTTTTAAGGATTTATTTATTTACTCACTTTTATCCATTTTTATCCACCTCCCCCTGTTTTTGCTGTTTCTGTGTCCATTCACTGGACAACTCTCTGTGAAAAGAACAATTATTGTATGGTCTCACTAATATGAGCTAAACAAGACCAGCAAACTCATGGAGTTAAACTCCAGAGTATAGGTTACTAGGAGAAAGAATGTGGGTTGAGAAGGGGAAGCTGATGCTGAATGTATGTAGATTGTTTAATAAGGTGGATATTAAATGTGAGGAAATGGATAAAGTTGATGATAACATATTATAATGAGTATAATTGGGTAGGCTAGGGACGTTAATGGCAATTGAAAGAAAGGATAATCTAGGGACTGTATAACAGTGATTGTGGTTAATAGTACAAACACAAGAATGTTCCTCTATTGCAAAGTGTTAAGAATATGGAGATACTTGGAAAAATTCAACTAATGTAACATATAGACTATAGTTAAAAGTAATATTATTAATATTTTTACAGCAATAGCAAAGAAGAAACTATATAAATGCTGAGACAATAATGGGAGTGTAAAAGGAGGTTTGGAATTTTTCCTTTTGGAGCAATGGAAACGTTCTGAAATGGACTAAGTTGATCAAAGCACAACTCTGTGATGAAACTGAGAGCCACTGAGGGTACACTTAGGATGGATTGTACAAGGCATGGAATGTATAACACAGTGGACCCTATGGTTAACAGTACAAATATGAGAAGTCCTCTCATGAACTATAACAAATACACAATACTTATACATGTTGTTACTAATAGGATGGTTTGTAGGAAAATACATCAAATGTAAGCTATGGATTATAGTTAGTGATATTTCGATGATGTTCTTTCATCTTTGTTATATATGTGTCAAAACAATGTAAGGTGGTGGGGGGGTAATGTAAGGGAATCTTGATTGGCATACATGATTGTTTTGTAAACTCGCAACTTCTCAAATTAAAAAAGGAACTTAGTTGCATTTAAATATTTTCAGGTGGTTTTGAGGATATTTCCATAGGAACTTTTAAATAGGCCTAATTTTATTACAAGTCATCTCTTTTTATGGAGTCCCATGTCTCTTTCTTCTGTAAAAATACATAATCCTGTCTTCTTTTAAATAGTTTCTTCAAACTGAGCATTCTGAATTCTCTAAAGAAACACTTTGTTCCACATAATTCAGAAACATATGTCGGGCATGCAGGAAGCATTTGATTTACTGAGTAATGAGTCATTATTTGAAATGAAATATAGGAAAACTGTCCCTGTAATAGACCATTCATGGGGAATGAAGCTAAAGTACTTCAGTATTATCACTTCCTATGCAAATTTTCCCTTTTCATTCATCCATCACATTCATGCATAACATTATTTCTTCTCTCCTAATATTTCCTTCCTTTTATGGGTAAGACATTGTCAAATTTCAGCAGGTGTTCAGAATCAATTTTAATACATAATACTAATAACACACTAATTCAGTAATAAAAGGGGAGCAATATAAAGGCATGGGCATTGTTGTAATCATCTCCATATCACCAATTCCTAGAAAAATGGCTAATAGATAATTGATACACCATAAATATTTGTTTAATAAATAAATATTACATCTTCTCTTTCATAGAGGAGGTAAAGCAAATATAAGTTCTTATTCCAGTGTTATAAAATACAATTTTTCACTCAAAAACTTCGATTTAAGGGAATCCAGAGTGGCATATCTTCAAGTTCAAAAAGCTGCTGTCAACGACAGAAGTAAGACTCGGACCGATAAGTCAATGCTCCTCCTTCCTCTCCAAGGCCTGTGTTAGAGTGCCCTTGAAAATAATCCAGAGTCGAATAAAAGATGTGAAGTTTCTATCAGGAAGTTATCAGTAGTTATGAAAGTAAAATCATCAGACTTACCTGAAATGGATATAGTATATTTTAGCAGGGAGAAAAATTCATTCTCTTCTACTACTGATATGTTTATAAAAGGTGTGATTAAGATTAAGATTCAGAAAACTGAAAACTTATTTCTCAAATTACTCATATCATAGAAAAAAATAACTCATGAGTTTCCTGGATACAGATTCCTTGTTCTATATATGTATGTATGGTGATATAATATATATTCACCTCTGATCTGGTGCCTTTTTCATTTTTGCTGGGTACAAGATCATTAACAGAGAAATACACCTTGACTGGCATGTCATACAAGGTCTCAATGCCTTTAACGTTGCTATTAATAGGTAGGGAAATTCAGAGCCTCTTACATATTCTCTCTCATTGTTTGCACCTGATGTCAACTTAGAATGATTTGTTTAAAATATGTAATTCAGTAGGCACCTCCAGGAGTAATGTGGAATGTATAAACCTGGCCTGCCTAATTTCAAGTGAAATACAAGAGATGAATGCATATTAATGTAAAATGACTGTAAATCAGAAGTTATTTCATTTGCCAAGGTAGTGTAAAATCCAAACCTGTTTGAAACCATAATTCAGCTGTCATAATCTCTTAGATATACCACTGACCTTCCTTGGAAGTTTCTGTCACATAGAAGTGAATGGATCAGGAGGAGCAGAATTAAATCACATGGCATTACGGAAAGCCAGGTGCTTGAAAGTAATTTAGCTCACTTGAGCAGGTCCTTAACCACAAGTCGCACTTCGTAGATTCAGTTTTCTTGTTCTGTATATGTATGTATGGTGATATAAAATATATTCACTGGGTTAGACTACACAAAGAGAGACATTGTGTATTCCATGCCTGTGCTCCTATGCTTGCAAAAATTTTATTCCAATCAATATTGAGCTGGATGCTCCAATGTTTTCAATGAACAGCTGAAAGATTTTGTGTTGTCATTCCTGAAGTCATATTGTCTGCTTAATTTAAGAATGTGTATTTATTATTAATAAATAGCAGTGAGACAACATGATTGCTTGGCTGCCTAACTCTCCAAAATGAATTATTCTATTAAAATTGTGACTTTCAATGTTAAGCTTAAGGTAGGAAATGGGTTTGAATCTAAAATCATGTTAATCACCAGTGCTGTGATGCTTGGGATCAAAACAATTATTTTGTAAATAAGGGTTGGAGAACAATCTGCTTTTACAACTTATGTGATATTTGAAACTGGAAGAAAATAGATGGTGTTAATTAGACTCCATTTGTAAATTGCTAGTGGATTTTCAGTGAAGAATTAGTATTGTTGCTGTGGGCAATATTTATTTTATCATTACTTCCCCTGAAGGTATAATAAGATTAAACTGGTACTTGAAAAGTCTAATAACTAAGTCAGTATTTCTTATACTGGTGGATGAAGGATGAGAGTGAGGTGTGGGATCTAGAGACCCATACTCAGAGCTTCAAACAACTATTTAGCAACTGTACTACAAATGAATGGACCCATGTTTCAGCCCCAATATTTTCTTTTAATGACTATATCCGGATCACTAAGAGGTGATTTTTTGTTTGTTTGTTTTATTTTATTTTTTATTTTTTTGTTCTTACAGGGAGGTCAAACCCAGGTCCCTCCATATGGGAGATGACTCCCAACCACCCGAGCCACTTGTGTCCCCCATGTTTGTTTGCTTTTTACAAAAATAACTCATCCATTTTGCTGTTGAGAAATAACTCATTCCTTAAAAGGCTTATTCTATCCACAGAGAAATGGAATTTTAGGAATCCTTTCTATTTCCTACTACAATGTCTGCAATTATAAAGTCACTGACTTCATTACAAATCTACTGATACATTTTTGGGTGAATTACTCTGTACCCCAATTTTTTATTTATTAGATTTTCAACTTAAGTAATTATAAGCTAAAACTGAGCACTTTGCTTTCAAAAGATGCTGAGTCTCTACAGACAAAAACATTATGTATTAAAGTGGTATTTCATATCATTTGTGCAATTACTAAATGGAAATCATTAACTATTTTTTAAAAATCTCATTTGTATGGACTGGGCACTGTTACATATGATGAATAATATTTTTAATAATAATATATAGTACCCAACAATTTACACGGCCAGAGCCCAGTGTTCAATGGTTTCATTTATGTTTTCAGACTCATCTATAGACTAACCACAAACAATTGTATAACAGTCTTATAGCAATTCCTCACACTGGCTGAACATAAGTCTACCACAATGGACTAGGTCACTTTTAAAGAATCTCAATACAACATGGCATAATTTCCCTCAACTTAGTCTAGTTTCTTGAGAAAGATAATACTAGGTAGGTAGCTCCCCTTTTCACATCTCCATCCTCCAGGCCCTTTTAAGCTCTTATGTAGAAATAGGATCAATTAACTAATAGATAAGAAAACTATTTCTATGGTTAATGTATAAAATCTGGAAACATTTCTTTCCACCACTAAAGTGAGTCTATTTGGAATCCCTACTTCATGATTCTGTCCTGAGCCTCCTAAGACCTCTGTAGTACACCTTGTTGCCTGGGATGAAAGTGATGCACTAGTGAGTCCTGGCCCCACCAGTTCCTCAGCCACATGCCCTGCTTTCAGCCACTTCTGAACATGATACTCAGTTCTCCCATATCTGGACACTCCTCTAAAAATTTACTCTAACAACAACAACAAAAAAGCCATCCCCAAAATTTCTTTTGTAAGGTGCTGCCACTAAACTCTACCTTCCAGAAACCATCCACAAAATTTGGCTCTGCATTTCACTAAGGGGGCAGACCCATTGAATTTCCTATCATTACAATGGGTGACAGTTCCAACCAGAAGGGAAAGAAAAAGAAAATATTTGTCTGATGTCCTAAATTCTTTAATATGAGAAAATACAATCAAGGTGTGAATCATTTTTAAAATGTAGAGAGCAGTAATGAAAAAGAAAGAAAATGAGGGGTGTCAGGTAAATAGTCAATATAATTTTTTTCTAGAGCATGTATATAAGACTGGGCTGAGCATAAGTTAAGTATCCTTTGCCTCAAGCAACTTATTAATTATCAATCACCAATTATTATAAGGTCCCCAAAGTACTGACATTCTAAATTATCTGAGTTATCAAATGTAAGTATATATGTAATATATAAGATGAGATGTGAGCATTGATACATCTCAATGAAGGGACTAAATTCCTGGTAAGAAAGAAATAGAGGGAATGAGGTGTAGGAAAAGTGACAGCAAAGGTAAGTTCTTCATGGTCTTACTTGGTGACTAAGTGAAATTTCTTCCCAGAATAAAATAGCTGCAGGGAAGACTATCTTCTGATAGAATGTTTTCTTTAATCAAGGGCTGAATTACAGGATGGGCATCCCATTCACTCTCATTGTTTCAGGCTATCTATATTTTGCTAATTTTCCCATCTCCCCCACCAAAGTTCTATCACTACCTCAGAGATTTCATCCCAGTCCCATATCTATATCTCTAACATCTAGTGGACATTCTCATTAGAATGCCAACAGGCAATTTACGCTCAGCATGTCCAAATGCTGAACTGATTTACTTTACTATTTGCCCTATTTTTACTCATTCATTTGTTCAGCAAATATTTATTCATTAGCCACTATGTGCTTGGTGTCATTCTAGGATGAGGAATACAATGGAGAACAAAGTATGCATAAATTCTTGCTCATAGAGAATTTACATTCTAGTTTGGGTACATAAACTTGGAAAAATAAATAAAACATAAAAGGTATTTGAAGAGCAAGTGTAGCTCAGTGGTTGAACTTGTCATGTCAAGGTTTTAAGTTCAATCCCCAGTATCTACTAAAAAAAAAGGTATTCATAAGTCATAAGTTCTAAAAAGAAATAGAAATAGATTAGGGATTGGGGAGGGGTGAAATTTTAGGTAGGCAGCCACTGCACTCAATGTGATCCTGGTGTTTTCAGAGAATGGAGAATGGCACCAGCACGCAACTGCCTACCCAAAGACAAAGGTTCATCCCCAATGTTGCAACTGTTCCATCTCCATAATAACTCTCCAATTCATTAATTATTTCCTTCCCTCTGCTATAACTTTAGGTCAACCTGATATTATCTCTTGCCAAAAAATTACCAGAGCCCTCTAACAAGTCTCCCCAGCTCTAGTCTTGTACAGCTTGAATCCAATTTTCATACTGAAGCCAGAGGATCTTACTAAAGCATAATCTTTAGGGCTGATCAATTTCCCTATGGATAAAATCCAAAGGAGTCATTTACCTCTCTGGTCTATTCTCCATCACCATCACTCTCAATTTCACATTTTGCCCTCGAGCCATACACTAACTGCCATCTATCTCCTGACCTGTTCATAATCTTTCTTGTCTTTTCATGTTCCAATTCCCTTCTCTAGAATGCTATCCTTCCCTCTCTCTATCCCTCCCTCTTTTATTCTCACCTGGATAAAGTCTACTAATTTTTCAGCTTAAAAATCACCTTTTTCAATGTCATCCCTGGGACCCTATAGAACTGAGTCCAAGGGATCCCATAGCACACTCTGCAGACCCATGTTGGATAGCTTCCTGCCCTATATTGAAAATCCAACCACTCTTGTTGTAGAATAACACTTTAAGATATTAACCTGTAATTTCTTCTCCATCCTTTCCATTCAAAAAGACCTTGAAAATATTGCTTCAGGGAGTGATGAATCAAGATAAAATGAAGAAATAGACCATGAATCCTCCAGTTCGCAGAGGATAGAGAAGAATTCTGTAGGTAAGCATCATAACTTGCCTGAAAACATAAAGGAAAATAGATTTTTCTGCAATTAGAAAGAAACTGCTCCACCCTGGGGACAGGGAAGGAATTGATAACAGAAGTCTGTGGATCTCAGAAGTCTGTGGGAACTGGGCTTGGCTCCCAGAGCAGAGTCCAAAAGGGCAAAATGTCTGTGTGGTGCATTTCTGCAGTTTGCAAAGATTTCTGAGCCCAAAAGGTAACATATGAGAAACAATGAGATTGGGTTTGAAGCAGCTATGTAGACTCCATTGATAGGTGACTCAGTGCTCTGGGTATACTGAGGCCTGAAGAAAAGTTGCCACCCTGAACTTCATGCCTTCAGACTGCAAGAGGTTCCACATTTTTGGCACAGCCAGGATGGAGAGAATTTCAAAAGGACTAAGACTACATGCAGAAGACATGCCTAGCTGTCTATGCAGTATCTACCCACTCCTGTTCCTTTTCAACAAGAACCAGTTTTGTTCAGGGGTCAATGTGCCTGACCAAAAGACTTAAATTTCCCAGCTTCCTTTAGAACTAAGAGTGGGCAAACATATGTAAGCCTTAGATCTTGGAGAGACTTCCTGGAAAGATTTGGAAAATGCATCTGACTCAGCTGGCATACAGATCTTGTACTTTTCCCTTTCTCACCTTCCTGCCACTAAACTAATTGGTGACATTGAAGACTATCTTTATCACTGTAATAACCCTAGCAAAGGACATGCTGCATAACAAACATTTAATAACCATTAGCCAATGATTTAATACATGAATAGGAGAATGCAGCTTGCCCAAAATGTAAATAATTATTATTTTTGACCTCTAAGTTTCACAAAGAACCTAAAATTAACAGAAAAGTATTTAAGTCATGTGTTCCTTAAGAGTAAAACCCACATATTAACCATATTAAGGACATTTTTGGGAATTTTAATGTCATCTATCCATAATTACCCTCTAAAGCATCAAAAATAAGTAATAACAATTTTGAACAACTACTCCCAATTCACCTTTTATTCCCTTATCTCTCAGTGTGATGATCTCCTAAAATTGCGTGACCTTGATGGTTTTCCTATGTAGAATAATAAGCAGGTAAGATTAGGTTACGTAAAGGTAAAAAAACACAATTCTCGGGGATTTACCACTAGGAACAATGAATTCTAGCTCATACCAGGTCTATTGCCATTTCAGGATGTTCTCCAGGGCAGTGCTCCTATATCCCAGGCTGCTTTAACCTGGAATGTTCATGTCAAACTATGTCTCCATGATCACAAGTGCAAGAAAAGAGAGTGCTTAAAGATCTCACATCAGTCATCAAATGCTCTGAAATGAGAGTGACACGTGTCATTGCCACACGTTAGGCATTGCTAGAAGTAGTTGCATAGGTCTGGTCCATCGTAGAGATATGATAAGTATACCCCTCCCATGCTTCCAGGAGGAGATGCACTGGGAATGACAATTATCTACAATCTATGCCACACATAGGCAAGTTTTAGAAGAAACATGCTCATATTCCTTAAGACAGCAGTTCTCAAACTTTTGGTTTTAGGATCTCTTTATACCCTTATTATTATTGAAAGACCCAAAAGCTTTTGTTGTTCTTGGTTATAATTGCCAATATTTACCATATCTGAAATTAAAACTGAAAAAAAAATTAAAAAGCATTCATTCACTTTAAAAGAACAATAATAAACCTACCATGTGTTAACATAAATAACATGGTTTAGGAAAAATGACTGTATCTTAAAAAACAAAACATAAAATAGAGAAGTGGCAGTGTTTTATATTTTTTGAAATCTCTTTTGTATCTGACAAAATAAAGATAGCTACATTCACATATCTGCTCCTGCATTCAATCTGTTACCATATCACACTTTATGTAGTCTTTGGAAAATTCCACTGTACACCAGTACGAAAATGAAAGTGACAAAGGCAAATAACATCTTCATGAGCTATTATGAAAACCGTTTTGACTGCACAGAACCTCAGAAAGGGTTCCTGGGAATGGGAGCAATCCCCTACCACAGTTTGAGAAACATGGCCTTAAGATAACAGATGTGATTGCTCAATGACTCTGCCAAGTATACGAAGGTAAAATGCTTGCGACTTTTAATGTCTTCTATTTTTCTTTACTTTTGCTCTGAAAACTTTTATTAGGTGAACACATTGTGCTTTGATTGAAAAGTATTCAGTGCCTCAATCAGTGGATAAACTTGCCTGCTGGTTTTCCCCGAAACGATCTGTGAAGAATGCCTCCATTATCTTAAATAATAGTATTGTTTTCTTCTTCTGGTGTGCCTTTCAACTTTCTCAGTGAATCCATCTGTCATTTTCCGATCAACAGCTGAATAGTAGTGTTTGCATTCACGTCTTCTTTACTCCACTCTCTTTATCCATCAGGACCCTAAATCTCATAACCAATGTCACTGTCTTTTACACTGATTTGGATAGTCCTTTGGTTTAAATCTTTCTAGCAATAGGATCCATTGACCTTCTAAAATTCTATGAAGTCACTCCTGCCTATTTTCTTTCTGATTAAGATATTCAGCTCAACAAAGTCATTGAATACCTATTATGAGCAAAAGACGCCTCATATGTACAAAAGAGACTTTATTCAATGAAATACCATTTAAACTACAGGTTCTTTGGAGTAATTTAAAAGTTATCAAAACAAATAATATATTGGAGTATAAAATAAGATAAAGTGAGGGGAGGCAAAGAAAGACGTTTCAATTTGAGATGGCTTCTAATATATATGAAAAAAATCATAACTATTTTAGACATATGCTACCCATCCACAAATATCAATATATTATCTGTCATCAAGAGGAGATAAGCATTCTGGATTCTAGTGGTTTCCTTCTCTCAGAAACCTGTATTCTTAAGACTCTAAGTGGTCGGGATATCATTTTCATCCTTCCAGAATTTTTTCCTTAGAAAAAGGTATTATCACAGGCTATTATTCAATGAGTTTACATCTAGAACTTATTCTTTAGTTCCCAGGAATCCTAAGAGAGCAGATACCTAATATGGATAATTAAAGCCTCACTGTGTGGCAAGTAAGCCCCCCAAGATAGGTTCAATTGAACTAAAACTATTCCCTTTCTTCACTCTCCACCTGAATTCCTCACCATGGATAAGTCTTAAATATTTAAGAGCACAGAACTAAGGAGAGGGATTTATAAGCTCTTGCCTTGACTTTGCCATCAACTAATTATTGCTTTAGACTTCATTCTCCTCAACATAAGAAGAAGAATTTACCTTTCACATTCATTCAATCTCTATCACTCTAAGATATTATGACTCAGTGTCTGATTTAGCTGTGGGTATTATCAAATCTATTCACATGTGCTCCTCTCCTTGACATGTGTTCCTTTTCCACCATCTTTATCAAATACCCTGTGGAAACTACACAAATATTAATGATTATTTCATTGTCAATCACCAACAGAATTTCAGAATAAATTCTAGAACAATCTCATAGCATGGAACTCTGAGAGAAAGGGTAAAGTATACCAGGGAAACCCATAAAATGGTTATTCATACCTCACCAATGGGAAGAGGTAAATCAAACAAACCCATAGTAGAATATTTAAAATATTAATAACCATATAAAGTATGGTTGAAATTTGAGAACCTGTGAGTCACTGATTGCTATCCCTAAATGCTATGGCTTATTGGGAGATAGTTGTGTTTGATGGGGAAAAACTTGAATTTTGAGATGCATAAATATGGAATCTCTTCCCTCAAATTTTCATTTTCAACCAAACTGTTTCTCTTATTATATCATTAAAAGAGTTAATTGATAAGGAAGGAAAATTTTGCCAGTGGAAATATAAATCTAAATCTAAGATTCAGAATAAATTCCTGAGTTCACAACTAGAGTCTAGTATAATCTCTTTATTTAACATTGTAGGTAAGGAAAGCAAACATGAAACAACTAATGGAATAATTTAGTGAATTCCTGGAAAATCATGGTCTTTGGAATCGGGAAGAGCCTAGTTTGATTCCCATTTCTGTCATCATTGTAGGTGTATTCCTTTCAATGTCCTCATCTATATGGCATGTGTGAGGGTGAAATAACATAAAATTGTAAAGTACCTGGCATAATTTAGGAATTCAAAATAATTGGTTGCAAATATCTTCCTTTTGACTAAATTATAAGGTTGATATAGATTTAAGGTCTGAATTATACCAATGGGTAAAAAAAATATATACCCAAACTTTCTAGAACATTTACTCTGTCCTATTCATTTTCATGTGATCCGTTGTGATCATTACAGGGAAAGCTAGATCATTCAAATAAAGAGAGGTCTAAGGAGAGAATCAAAGTTCTGACCTTGAGTTTGCTGATGAAACTTATTTCATTTAAAGGGAAAGAGACCTTGAAACACCCTTTATTAAAGTATTAGCTGCAAGATTTAGAACATGATTTTTAAAGGACAAAGCTAATAGCAACTAAACATAATTTTTGACCAACCTTACAAATTAAGCTCTTGACAAAAATCTCAACTGCTTATAACAATAATAATAATAATAATGGTATTAATAATAACAATTTTGTCTCTAAAGTCATTTTCTATGGTCACAGCAAGATAGTGCTGCTTCATCTGCCTTAATTTCACATTGGAGAAGTATAATTTGGTAATAATGATAATAATGCAAGATTTGAGGAAAGGAATAAGCATTGAAATGAAACTGTAGTGCCTATAATTTCTTTTGAAAGGTAATAACATGAGATAAGGACTGACAGATTTCATCAAAATAATTGAAAATGAATTCTGAAGAATTGAAGAAAAAAGTACAACTATCGACAGCTTACTAAGATGGCTCATTCCAGCAGGGGTAAGTATGTGTAAGGCGGGCATGCCAGGAAGATTTTCCTCAAGTGGGTTGCCAAAAAGTTCAAGGAGTGTTGTTATATCAGAAAAAAATCTCATATTTGAACTTAAATATTGAAAATAAAGCCAAAGGAATGAGCTCATTTAATGGTTAAAGAAATAAAACGAACCTCTTCAAATCTGTGTAAATTTGGAGAAGACTGCACATGAAGCATAAAAGGAAGCTTTTATATTGAAAAATGAAATAGATTTGAATATTTCCCTATACATAAGTAACTTTACCTAAAAAATACATCTTACTTTGCTACACACACACACACACACACACTCACACAATTGCATCAAAATCCCCTCTGTGATAATTTACCTTCATATTTCTTTAAGCTGAATTCTAACATAACTGTAAGCATATATTTATATAGAAAGAAATTTTCTGGTAATATGTCTATATGGTAATATTTATATTACTCTAGCATTTCCATGTCTACATTTATGGACATAGAAATTATTTCATATATATATATATAGGATAAATATTCTTATGTAATTTTCTAGTATTACAAATGAGAGAATGCTCATGAAAGCTTTTCTGAACTTACTACAATTTGGCTACAAGGTGGTTTCTCCCCAAAAGAATATTTCATTTGGGGAGTGGTGATAAGGTGTGATCATGCATGTTGTTTGATTTAAATCAAATCATTTCTAACAGTTCAAATCTTTAGGATCCTATCTATGGTCAATTCAAACAAATAAACACTCAAATAAGAAAAGTAGGATGAAGTCCTGCTGTCATACATTTCATTTAATAGTTGCTTTCCTGATGCATCCAAGAGGAGTGTTTGAAAGGACAGTATGTATTTTCCTGTGATGTCAAAATGTCAATTGAAAATCCATCTGTTTTAGCAGAAAAATAATACTTTGTTATAAATGTGAGCTAACAGCCAGTATTCTACCTGGCACCCAGAGGAGATTGAGAAAATCCTCTATTGTCCTTGCACAATATTAGTTATTATTTATAAAGCCTTACGGGAAAAATAGTTGTCTGACATTCACATGGTTTTCTCAGGAGAAATATTCCCTTTTTTCAACAATGTTTAAAACAGACCTGTGCAGCCAGAGCTATGGTTATTTATCTTGATATTGAATTATTTTTCTAAAGATTGTCATTTGAAAGAAAAGACACTAAATATTGATAAGGTTTGGTTGGTGCCACAGCTCCCACACCAAGAAGCATAGAGAAAAACAGGAGTAATATAAAACTTTCCTGCTGTGCTATAAATACAGTTCTTTCAAACCTAGTGTGAATGCCCCTCAAGCCTATAGTCCATAGCACTTTAAGACTAGAAGCATATCAAAGCTAAGATTGCCAAATTAGTACCAATTTAGTTCAATTTTAAGTTGTGTAATCTTGTATAAGAGAATACAAGCTGAGACTCTCTTATTTATCTAGTGACATTTACAGCTGTCTCATTGGTCTTTATTGCTTCACTGTTGCTGGTAGAGCAAACATCTTTTCAAATTATTATGGCTAACATGGTAGGGGGAACTATGGAAGCCAATTGTTGGTCTGGTGGGTATTTATCTTTCACAAAGCCACAAAACTTAATGATATAGCCAAAGAGACCAGCTTGCTTACGATTAATAAAAATTGTGAGGTTTCAGCCATAATATTTTGTCTGGGATATGATGAAAGTATGACAGATGTTTGTTCTAAGAGCAGGATTTTCAAACAAAAATAAACATAATATATATGGAAAAGGCTGGGACCATAAGGGATGAGGCAATAATATCTCAAAGAGGATAATATTGTTGAATTTAATTTGAGTATCTTTGAGCTATTTTAGAGATAACTTGGAGATACTTTTCTCCCTTCCCTTCATCAAGGCACAATAAATCACCTTTTTATCTTCATGTGTAAAATGAGTGCAGATCATTCATTCATTCATTCACTTGCTTATGCCCAAATATTAATGAACACCATGTGCCAGGCCTGTGCTAGACACTAAGGCTACCTCAACAAATAAAACAGACATCAATTCTGGACCACTGAAGCCTAGAGCCTATGAGAGAAAACTGACAATACCCACCTCAAAAAAAAAAAAAAAAAAAGAAAAACCCTATTTCAATTGTGAGAAGTACTGTGAAGAAGTGCAGGGAGATGCAGAGGTTTTTACTGGGGAGATAATGTAGTTTATAGTTAGGGGAGAGTGTTCTAGACAGAAGAATAACATCTGAAAAGGTCCTGAAGTGGGAAAGAGAAGGCCAGATTTGAGAAACCAAGAAGAATGTATGGCCAGAACAAAGGAAAACATGGAGCAAAACAGCAAGATGTGGCTGCAGAACTAGCACGGAGTCAGATTCTGTGTGTTTCTCAGGCCACACTAAGGATATGGGGCTTTATTCTGAGAACAAGGAGATGTGTTCAAAGATTCTAAAATAGTGAGTAACATGACTTGATTTTCCTTGAGGTAGATTCATGCTCTAAAATTCTATGTAAATATATTTTCTCTACTATTTAAAACTGTAGGAAGCAGGGCTGGCCTTATCATTATTATCACCATCTTACTATAGATATTATGGATTTACATAGGCATCGAACTCAGATTGATACATTATAACTTTATCATTACATTGTTAAGCTTAATCTAGCTCATTAGGCTCTCTTTCCACTCGTGACTAGATAATTAAATCTTTGCAATTAAAGGTAAACAGAATCACTTCTTTTTAAATTTGATCTCTTTCTTAGAGCCAGGTCTCTTCTCAGGGTTCTTTCCTCATCTTCTTTACTCCCCTCCCTCTTCCTTTCTTCCTGGAGGTAACTTAGGTTGCTAAAGGTCGTTTGTATTCTGGACTTCTGGCCCATGACACCTCTTTCCACTCTAGGTTAATCCATCTTATCCAATCTCCGGAGAAATTAAGGATATGGATATTTTCTACTGATGGTCACAGCCCTGCGTGGCCCACTCCTCATCCTGACCCAGGCTTCCTTATTGTAAAACCTCCCTTCCCACACTTAGAAGGGCAGGACTTTGAAATAGTGCCACCAGACTACTAGAGTCAAGTCATTCCCCTCAGGCTCTGCTGCTCTATTCCTGCAGCAGGACACTAGATACAGGTCTCCCCACGCAGATGTGAAGTTTCACCAACTTCTTCTTTGTGAGGCAGGGCACATGTCTCTTCAACTTCCCAATTCCCTTAAACCAGGGGTTCTTAAACTTCTTTGTACAAAGGACCCCTTTGCCAGTCAGGTAAAAACCACGGACCCCTTCTTAGAATGTCGTGGCAGATAGTTTTATAACACTCAACATTGACATGTCTTTAAATTAAATTTTAGGATTGTTCAAAATTGTGTTACAACTTTCCCATAATTTCAATACCTAATAACCTAATATAGTTCAACATCTGTTCAAATGGTCATTTTTGGCAAACATTTAGAAATTCGAGTTTTCCCGTGGTATCATAAAACCATCTCCATCATCCTTACCAACGTTTTTGCAGGCAGTTATCCACTGCACTCAGAACATACTACATCAAAATAAAAATCATACTAAACCCGGACTATACTGTACATTATTTAATAAATATATCACACCCTGACCAACACGTCCCCACAAGAATAATGTTTTTTTGAATCTTCAATTCAAGCTCAAAGACCCCTGAAATCTTTCCATGGACCCTTTGGGGATCCATGAACTCCTGGTTAAGAACCTCTGCCCTAAACATATCTGAGTTTGTATTTATTACCCAACCTCACTCCCTATCCCAACCTCCTAGAGCATTCTAGTGGCCTTTCCTCTGATCTTCTTCCAAGCCCTGATCAAAGCTGGCTCCTTGTGAGTGGACATGCTGCTTTCATGTCGTTCATACAGTCCTCCCTAGTCTATGGTTTATTGTATAAACTCAGTGCTCTGAGTCCTCCATGTTTTGCTCTTGATATACAAAGCTCATCTTCTGGAATTCAAACAAAACAAAACAAAAGTGTTCTCTCTCAATAAATTCTACCCATTTCTACTCAAATGAGCTTTGCTTTTCAGACTTTATATATATTTATATTTATAAATATATTTATAAAAGTGTCCCTGGGAGCTCAAATGTGAAGAATTTGAATTTTGCTCCCTTAGCTTGTTTTGTGTGCTCCCTTTAGTGGAACAATATGCATTGGCCTTTCAAACTAGTTTTATTTGTAGAAAGGTTCTAGGATACAAAGAAAGAAGAACTATGTAAAAGGAAAACTACATCTTGTATTCTTTCAAAAACTTAACCCAATAACTAACAAATGATGAAACTGTGGCACTGAGGCTGGTTCATTCAAGATAAGATAATAAGTTGGCAAAACAGAGGTTAAAAACAGCCTCCTAGGTTAATTTTAGCTTTTGTTTCCAGAGTGAAGCTTCCCTTCTTATACTCTTATCACAACAACAACAAAAAAATGATGACTTCTAACTGATAGAGTTTAGGAAATCTGGAAGAATTCTTATATAGAGCAAGGCATATCCCAGGATATAGAATTTCCTCTGAGAGGTAGAAAGATGGTAATTAAAATGCCTTTCCTCATAGATCTAATACTCACAGCAACCAAATTCCAGTAATGACCAAGACACATCTTTTCCTAGATTTAAAGCATTTGCACTTAAACTATTGCCAATATATCTGCTAAAGCTTTGCTACTGTTTTAGTTTCCTAGGCTGCTCAAGCAAATACCATGAAATGGGTCTGTTTAAACAATAGGAATTTATTTGCTCATGATTTGAGGCTGGGTAAAAGTCTGAATCAATGTGTCATCAAGGCTATGTTTTCTTCCCAGAGACTGGTGTTCTGGAGCTGGCTGCCAGCGATCTTTGGTCCATGGGTCCTCTGTCACATGGCAATGCATCTGGCTGTCTCTGCTGGCTTCCCTGTTCTCTTCAGAGTTCTGTTGGATTTCAGCTTCTTGCTTCTGTGGCCTTCTCTCTGTCTCTGAATTTCACTCTTCTTATAAAGGGCTTCAGTGATAGGATTAAGACCCATTCTGATTGAGGTGGGCCACACCTCAAAATTCCTACTTACAATGGGTTCACACCTACAGGAATGGAATAAATTTAAGAACATGTTTTACTGGGAACATATGGTTTCAAACCACCACACAACTCAAAATATGGTGAGGAACCACAAGGATAGGCATCAGCTGGGAACTTGTAGGAAATGCAAATTTTCAGGTTCCACCCTAGATCTAATGAATCAGAATCTACATTGTAACAAGGTGGATCCCAAGTTATTTGCCTGTAAGTTAAGGTTTGAGAAGCAATGATCTAAGATATTTCTCTTTGGTTTTGCATCTTCAAGGAAGAATGGGACACTTTATTAAAGATAGACAAAACCAATGTAGTAATTAAAAGCTCATTTCTGAATATGAAAGGTAATTTTTTTCTCTCTTTTTTTGTTGTTACATATCCCCCCCCCCTTTTTGCTTGTTGTTGCTGTGTTCATTTTTGCGTTCTTCTGTGTCTGCTTTGTCTCCCCCCCGTTGCAGCGATGCGCCAAGTCAGCTCACCATGCAGGCGGCTTGCCCCGCTCATGGGCGGCTTTGCTCTGCTCGTGGGCTTGGAGAGCCCCAGGAACTGAACCTGGGGCCTCCC
>PVKH010001053.1:0-32484 GCA_004027955.1 Chaetophractus vellerosus | reverse complement strand
ATATCCCCCCTTTCTGCTTGCTCTTGCTGTGTTCATCTTTTTGCATTCTTATGCATCTGCTTTTTGTCTCCACCCGATGTGGGATGTGCTGAGTCAGCCCACCATGCAGGTGGCCTGCCCCCCTTGTGGGCAGCTCTGCTCAGTTCATGGACAGTGGCTCTGCTCTGTTCCTGGGCGGTGGCTCTGCTCTCTTCCCGGGTGGTGGCTCTGCTCTGTTCCCAGGTGGCTTGCCCTGCCCGTGGTGGCTTTGCCCTGCCTGTGGTGGCTTTTTGCCCTGCCCACGGTGGCTCTGCCCCACCTATGGTGGCTTTGCCCTCTCAAGGCAGTCTGCCCACTTTGGAGAGGTCCCCAGGAACTGAACCCAGGGACTCCCATGTGGTGAACCGGCGCCCTATCCACAGGGCTACAGCTGGTCCCTTTTTTATTTCTTTTGGATATGGATATCCAGTTCTCCCAGCACCATTTGTTGAATAGTCTATTCTGGCCCAGCTGGGTGGACTTCAAAACATTGCCAAAAATCACTTCACTGTGGATTTGGCTGTTGCTCAAGTGGTTGAGTGCCTGCTTCCCAAGTACAATACCCTGGGTTCAATCTCCAGCCCCAGTACCTAAAAAGATATATATATATATATATATATATATCTTTTCACTGTAGATGTGAGGGTCTATTCTGAGTTCTCAATTCAAATTCATTGGTGAATATGTCTATTTTTATGCCAGTACCATGCTGATTTAACACTATAGCTAAGTAATATGCTTCAAAGTCAGGAAGTGAGAATATTCCAACTTCATTCTTCTTTTTTAAGTCATTTTTTTGGCTATTCTGGGCCATTTACCCTTCCAGAAAAATCTGATAATTGTCTTTTCCTTTTCTGCAAAGATGTTGGGGTTTTTATTGAGATTCCGATGAAGCTGTGAGTCTTTCATCTTAAACTTGATATCTTAATGATATTTAGTCTTCCAATCCATGAACATGGAATGATCTTCCATTACTTAGGTTTTCTTTGGTTTCTTTTGTCAATATTTTGTAGTTTTCTGAATACAGGTTCTTTATGTTTTTAACTAAATTTATTCCTAAATATTTGATTATGTTATTAGCTAATATAAGTGGAATTATTTTTCACTTCCTCCTGAGATAGGGCATCAATAGTGTATAGAAATGCTACCAGTTTTAGAATATTAATCTTTTATCCTGTCACTTTGAAGAACTTATCTATTAGTTCTCCTAGCTTTGTTGTGGATTTTGGGGATTTCCTAGACATTGGTCATATCAGCAAACATTGAAAGTTTTACTTTTTCCTTTCTTGTTTGTGCGGTTTTTAAAATTTTCTTTATCTAGCCTAATTGCTCTGTCTAGAACCCTAGCACAAATGTAAATAAGAGTGGAGACAGTGGACATCCATGTATTGTTCTGGATCTCAGTGTGAAAGTTTTCAGGCTTTCATAGTTGGGTACAATGCAAGCTATGCAGTTTTCTTACATGCACTTTACCATGTTAATAAATCTTCCTTCTATTCCTATCTTTTGGTGTGTTTTATCAAGAAAGGATCCTATATTTTGTCAAATGACTTTTCTCCATCAACTGAGAAATTCATGTGATCTGTCTTCTTCAATTTATTAATGTGCTTTATTATACTAATTGATTTTCTCATGTTGAATAACTCTTGCATACCTAAGAAGAAATCCACTTGATCATGGTATATAATTTTTGTAATGTGCGTTTGGATTTGGTTTGCTCATATTTTTGTTGAGGATTCTTGCATTGGCCTTAATTTTCTTTTTTCTTTTTTGGTAGTATTTTTATCTGATTTTGATATTAGGGTGATCTTAGCTTCAAAGAATGTGTTTGGTAGAATTCCTTCCTGTTCAAATTTTTGGAGAACTTGAGCATGATTGGTATTAGATCATCTTTGAATGATTGTTATAATTCACAATGTGGTCCTAAGCTTCTCATCTTTGGGAGGTTTTTGATGACTCTTTATTCTCCTATGATTGGTTTTTTTAGGTATTATATTTCTTCTAGAGTCAGTGTATGTTGTTCATGTGTTCCTAGGAATGCATCCATTTCATCTACATTTTCAAGTTTTTTTTTCTGTAATGTTCATAGTGTCCTTTTATGATTTCTCTTATTTCTGCGGGGTCACTGGTAATGATCCCCCTCTCATTTCTGATTTTATTTATTTGTATCTTCTCTCTTTCCTTCCTTGTCAGTTTAACTAAGGATTTGTAAATTTTATAGCTCTTCTCAAAAAACCAACTTTTGGTTTTGTTGATTCTCTCTATTTTTTCCTCAACTTCATTTCTTTCTGCTCTGACCATTATTATTTCTTTCCTTTGGCTTTGTTTGGGATTAGTTTTCTGTTCCTTTTCTAGTTCCTCCAGGTGTGCAGTTAGGTCTTTGCTTTCAGTTCCCTCTTTTTTAATGTAAGCATTGTGGGCTATAAATTTCACTCTTGGCACTGCCTTTTCTGTATCCCATAGATATCAATATGTTTTGTTCTAGTTTTCATTTGTCTCAAGATATTTACTAATTTTCTTGCAATTTCTTTTTTGACTCACTGGTTATTTAAGATTGTGCTGTTTGATCTCCACATATTTGTGAATATTCCCTTTTTCCATCTCTTATTGATTTCCAGCTTCATTCTATGATGATCACAGAAAGTGTTTTGTATAATTTCAATCAATTTAAAGTTTATTAAGCCCAGTCTTGTGACCCAATATATGGTCTATCCTGGAGAAGGATACATGTGCACTTGAAAAGAATGTATACCTTGCTGTTTTGCAGTGTAATGCTCTATAAATATCTTAGGGCTAGTGCATTTATCATATTATTCAAGTTCTCCATTTCCTTAGTTATTCTCTGTACAAGTGTTCTATCCAATGCTAAGAGTGGTGTATTTAGGTCTCCAATTGTTACTGTGGAGACATTTATTTCTCCCTTCAGTTTTGCCAATGCATACTTTATGTATTTTGAGGCACCCAGGTTAGGCGCATAAATATTTATTACAGTTATTTTTTCTTGGTGAATTGCACCATTTATTAATATATAATGGCCTTCTTGATCTCTTAGAACAGTTTTGCATTTATTATCTATATTGCCCAATATTAGTATCACTATTCCAGATGTTTTTTTGGTTACTATTTGCATGGAATATCTTTTTCCAATTTTCACTTTCAACCTGGGTTTGCCTTAATTCCAAGGTGAGTCTCCAGTAGACAGCATATAGATGGCTATGTTTTTAAATTTCCATTTTGTCAGTCTATGTCTTTTGATTAGGGGATTCACTATATTATCATTCAACTTTATTACTGTAAAGGCATTACTTACTTCCCCTATTTTATCCTTTGGGTTTCTGTTGTAATTTCTTGATATTGTCTGCCTTTTTATCCTTTAATTTACCCTTTCTAATAATCTTTATTTCTATATTCTTCTCTATGTCTCTTGCCCTTGCTTTTTCTTTCCAACTGCAGCATTTCCTAATGTATCTCTTGTGATTCTTGTCTTTTGGTACTATACTCACTCAGTTTTTGTTTGTCTGTGAAGACTAAACTCACCTTCAGTTTTGAAGGACAGTTTTGTCAGATAAATTATTCTTGGCTGGCAGTTTTTCTCTTTCAGTAGCTTAAATACATTATACTCCTTTCTTCTCACCTCCATGGTATCTGATGATAGATTGACACTTAGTCTTATCAAGATTCCCTTGTACGTGATGCATTACTTTTCTCTTGCTGTTTTCAGAGTCCTCTCTTTATCTCTGATATTTGTCATTCTGAATAGAAGATGTTTCAGAGTAAGTCTATTCAAATATTTTCTGTTTGGAGTGTGTTATCTTCCATGGATATTGATATTTATATCTTTCATAAGAGTAGGGAAGTTTGGGTCATTATTTCTTTAAATATTCTTTCTACCCTTTTTCTGTTCTCTTCTCCTTCTGGGACACTGATAATGCATATATTTGTGTGTTTTGTACTGTCATTCAATTCCCTGAGATTTTGGTGTATTTTTTCCATTCTTTTCTCATTTTGCTACCCTGTCTTTTCAAGTTCAGATGCTCTGTCTTTGACTTCACTAATTCAGTTATCATTTCAAATCTGCAGTTATATGCCTCCAATGCATTTTTAATCTCATCTACTGTGTCTTTCAGTCCCATAACCTCTGTTACTTTTCCTTGTGGGCTTTCAATTTGTTCTTTGTACTCACCCAGTATCTTCTTAATTCCCTTCATCTCCTTAGTCATATTTTCCTTCAACTCCCTAAATTGATTTAGGAATTTTGTGTGATTAGCTTTGATTAGCTTTCTTAAATCCTGTGTCTCATCAGGTATTTAACTTGTTCCATTGACTCTGCCATTTCTCCCTATTTCTTCATATGACTTGTAATTTTTCTTGATGTCTAGGCATCTGAATAGGTTGTTGAATTTACTATGAAAGTCAATTTCTCTTTCTTGTCTAGTGTTATTTTTTTCATGGCTCTTCTTTGATTTCTGGCTCAACTTATTCTGGGTCTTTATAATTGCCCAACCTAAGTTATTAAAATTGGACCAGATACTTACTAATGGGGTATAGATTTGGGCTTCATGAAAACAATGACCTAGGGGTTCATGAAAACAATGACCTAAAAGCAGTTTATACCCTTGAAGTTTCCTGGCTGGCCAGCAGAGGGTGCTTGTGAGAGAATCTTTCCATGGAGGTGAGTCATTCAGTCTCCACTTTCCTGTCATTCTGGTCTGGCTAGATTCAAAGCAGGCTCAGCCAAATTCACTGAAGAGAAACCACTCTCAACCCTCTACCATGTCTTCCCTCTTGCCAGGGAGGAAGATGACTGTTCTCCTCTCAGTCAGCTTTAGTGAGTCATGGTTTTTTCCAGTCTGCTTTCCTTGTGATTGGAGGCTGAATGCCATTCCTGCCATGGAGCTTAGTAACTCACAGTTGTCATTTCAGCTTCTACATCTCTCTGTCCCTCACCCTCCTGGGGGATACACAGCACTATCCTTATCTGTCAACCCCAAAACAGCTTTATGACCTCCCTGGAATGTTTTTATGAGAGAGTTGCATCCTGCCCTGTGTACACAGAGGCCATCTTTCCAGGACTCTGTTGTGACAGTTTTTTTTTTTAAACTTAAAGTCTCTATAATCTGATATTAGTATAGTTATCCCAGCTTTTTTACTATTTACAAGAAATATTTTTTAATCCTTTCACTTTTAGTTCATTTATTTCATAAATTTAAATTGAGTCACTTGTAAACAGCAAACAGTGCTTTTAAAATCAATTCAGCCATTCTCTGCCTTTTAACTGGAGAGTTTAGTCAATTTACTTTTTAAAGTAACTACTAATTATACAGGAATTTTTTTCCCATCTTGTTATTTGGCTTTTGTAAGACTTACCAATTTTTTTTGTCCCACAATGCTTCCATTCCTTCCTACTACCATAAGTATTTATTTTTTATAATGAAACATTTTAAGTCTCTTCTCATTTACTTCTGTATATAGTTTTCAGATATAGGTTTGCAGTTATCATGGGAATTACATTTAACATTCAAAATCTATTACAATCTTGTTTTATTTGGTACCAGCTCAACTTCAATAGCATATGCAATTTGTATGTCTATAACCCTCAATCCACCCACCACTTTGTTGCACTTTCTACAAATTATATACATCATATATCCCAAAACATGGATTTATCATTGCTTTTATGCATTTGCACTTTAGAACTTATAAGATGTAAAACATGAAGTTACATATCCAAAATACAATACAATAGTACCAGAATTTATAATTACCCACATAGTTACATTTATTGGCTATATATATTATTTTATGTGACTTCCATCTACTGTCAAGTGTCTTTTCCTTTCAATCTGAAGAACTCCCTTTAGCATTGTTTGTAAGGCAAGTCAGTGGTGATTAAATCCTTCTACATTTATTTATCTGTGAATGACTAAATCTGTTTCTCATTTTTGAAAGATAGTCTCACTAGATATAAAATTATTGTATGTTAATTATTTTCTTTCACCATTTTTACTATTTCATGCCTCTGCCTTCTTGCTTCTGTGTTTCCTGATGAGAAATCAGCACTTAATTTATGGGGCTCATTTACATTACATTGATTTTTCTCCTTTCAAATTTCAGGAATCTTATCTGTCACTGGAATTCAACAGATTGAACTACTATATGGTGTATAGTATACTACATGATTGTGTCCTACTCATCTCCCAGGTTCTGTTAACTTCTTCATTCCTTATTCTTTCTCTTACTCAGCCAGGATAATTTAATTGTTTTACTTTTGAGTTCAATGATTTTTTTTTCTTTTTCCATTCCACTCTGCTGAAGAAATATGCTAAGGAATCTTTTTGTTTCATAATTGTGGTCCTCAACTAGAGAATTTATATTTGATTCCTTATAATTTCTGTTTATTGAGATACACATTTTGTTCATTTTTCATTCCTTTCATATAATTTAGTTCTTTTATGTGTTTTCATTTATCTCTGGATCATAGTCAAAGTTTTTTTTCAGTCTTTGACATTTCAAAGTATGCTTTTCTTTATTGATGATTTCTGATATTTTATCTTGTTCCTTTGTAAGGACCATCATATCCTAGTTCTTTATTTATCTTGTAATTTTTTTGTTAAAATCTGTACATGCTAATATTTTAAAATGTCAACTCTGGGATTTATTTCTTGATCTGTCTCTTATGTTTGTATCCAACTAATGATACGATAGAGATTTCCTATATTCCTTTATTGTCCAAAGGAAAATAAGAGAAAACAAAATGAAACAAAGCAAAAAACAAAAATCACATTTCTCAGTTTTTTTCAAATTGGCTTTGTGTTGGCTGGTTCTCTCCTTCATGGCTTAGCCCTTGTAATGGTTTGAGTTTGAATTAATTATGAATTCCAAAAATATAAATTAGATTATGTTTGTAAGCTCATCTGTTCATCTGGGCATGATTAAGTTATGAGTAGGGCATTAATTGCCACGTCAGTGAGACGTTGAGCCCCACCCCTCAGTGGGGGTGGTCTCAAGTAGAAGCAGAGATTGGAGAGAAGAGGAGATTTGGAGAAGGAGATTTGGAAAAGCAGTTCTGATGTTGGAGTGAGCCGATAGCCGGATAGGCTACAGCTGGCCTTGTGGAGAGACGCAATGCAGAGAGTCTCATAGTCTTCAGCTGAACTCGTGAAGGAAACAGAAGCTAAGCCGGGAGAGAAACGCAGCCCCGGGAACAAAGGAATCCAGAAGCCTGAACCCTGGAGACGTCGGCAGCCATCTTGCTCCAGGGCATGGACTTTGGTATGGGAAGAAATTTATGCTTTGTGGCCTGGTAACTGTAAGCTTCTACCCCAAATAAATACCCTTTATAAAGACCGACCAATCTTCGGTATATTTTCAAGGGGCACGCCTTTGGCTGACAAAAACAGCCCTCCTGCCAAGATCAAACATAAGCAAAAGCACAGGTTCTCTGGGTCTTTTTTGAAAATGTTATTTTTCCTGAGCATGTGCTGTAGAGTCAGGAATTCAGTCATTTACAGGGATCCAAATGCCCCCTCTATTCCTTGTGGAACAGACCATCATCCTTCTGGGCTACTTTATGGTATGTTTTGAAACTAGTAATTCTTTGTCACAGGTTTTCTCAATATGACTGCTTCTTACTCTGCTTTAGCTGTCCTCAAGCTGCTTCTGCCTTCAGAGCAAGTTCTGGGAAGGGGATGCAGAGATGAGTGTCCCGGTTCAGTCCTTCAGGCTGCCATTCAATAGATTGCCACTGATATGCAGGCATCCCAGGAGCCACATAGGGATGAATTTTCTCACAGTGGAACAGGCCATGGATTTGCTTTGACAGTGCAAGACAGTACTACACTGCTTTGGGAAAGGGATGGAAAAGAGGCCAACCAGGGTATCTTGACCTTCTCTTATCATTTTAAAGTTGCATTTTGTTTATTTGGGACTCATCCCATTATTGCAATCCTTTAACTGTTTTCTGGAGGTCTAAGGAAGATGGCTCTGGAAGATTTGCTAGTTGTTCAAAGGTTCTGTGGGGAAATGGAACACTCGAGCATCCTAATTGACATCTTAGTCAATGAGAACTCTAGATAATGGATTTCAGATCTCATTACTTTTCTAATATATGCATTCAAATTTTTTGTTATATATCCCTGCCCATTCTGCTTGCTCTTGCTGTGTGTTCATTTTTTGTGTTCTTCTATGTCTGCTGCTTTTTGTCTCCCCCAGCTGTGGCAATGAACTGAGTCAGCTCACTGCACAGGCAACTTTGCCCCGCTTGTGGGTGGGTCTGCTTCCATTCCCGGGTGGCTTTTTGCTCTGTTCACAGGCGGCTTTGCTCGATTTGCAGGTGGCTGACCCTGCCCGTGGCAGCTTTGCCCTGCCTGTGGTGGCTTTTTGCCCTGCCCATGGCGGTGGCTCTGCCCCACCCATGATGGTTTTGCCTTCTCAGGCGGTCTGCCCCCTTGGAGAGGTCCCTGGGAACTGAACACAGGGCCTTGCATGTGGTGGACCAGTACCCTATCCACTGGGCTATACAGTCAACCCCATATGCATTCAATTTGATAAATATCCTTCCATACATTGTCTTTGTTGTATCATACAAACTTTGATAAGTTAAATGCACTTTTTAATTTAGTTCAAAATATTTTAAAATTTCTCTTGAAATTTCTTCTTTGTGGTTATTTAGACGTGCTTTTAAAATCCAAATATTTTGGGATTTTTCCAATTTTCATTCTGTTATGACTGCTAGTTTGACTCCCTTGTGGTCTGAGAGTACACTTAGCATGATTTCTGTCCTTTTAAATTGGTTGAAGTGTGTTTTATGTGAGCACTAAGTAGAATGTATATTCTGCTCCAGTTGTAAGGGGTATTCTATACATGTCAATTAGATCCAGTTGATTGATGGTGCTGATCAGTTCAAATATACCCTTACTGATTTTCTGACTTATGGATTTGTCAGTTACTGATAGAGGGGTGTTGAAATGTCCAACTATACTAGTGGATGCATCTGTCTTTCCTTGCAGTTGTAACAGTTTTTGTCTCATATATTCTGACATTTGATTGTTAAGCACACATTAAGGAAAGTTATGACTGAAAAACTGCCAACTTTTTCATTATTTAAATACTCTCATTATTCCTTGCTTGGAAATCTGCATCATGTGATATTGATATAGCTTTAAAGACTTTAATGTTATCATTGTCAATCTTTCTCCATCTCATTTTTTTTAAATGTATGTGATTTTATATTTAAATAAAGTTCCTTTATAATTGGATCTGTTGCCTTATTTTTGGTGTTGCTTTTATGCACTCCGATAATGTCTGTCTTTTAATTTTGTATATTTAGAGCATTCACATTTAAATTAAATATTGATATAGTTGTATTATCTCTAATATTTGTAATTGTTTTCTCTTCCTTAGATGATTTGTTTGTTTGTCTTGTTTTCCTCTATTTATACTGCCTTCTCTGTTTTCAATTGAACACTTAATCTCTTTTGTTAGACTTTCAATTACAGTTCTCTTTTTTTAATTCTCTTAGTGGTTGGCTTAGATTTTATATTATACTTTTCCTGTTCATCTCAGTCCAGTATCAAAGAACACTAAACCATTTCATGGGTAATGCAGAGACTTTATACTACAGTATTCTCATTTCCTCCCCTCTGCCCTTATAGCATTGTTCGTGTTCATTTCACTTATCCATAAACTATGATCGTACAATATGTTGTTGCTATATTATTTTGAATAACAATATTTTACCTTCATTTTTGACCTCTTCAAATGTTCCTCCTTTCTTTATGCAGCTTGCATTTTGACATATATCATTTTCATGCTCTTTAAAGAGTTAAATTTTACATTTCTTTCAAAGAAGTTTACTGGCAACAAAATCTCTCAAATTTTTTTGGCTTGAGAGAATTTAATTTGTCCTTCACTTTTAACAGATATTTTCCTTGGATATAGATTTCTAATTCATTATTTTTTGTTATTAATTAGCATGAATATTTCATGCTAATCTGTTCTTGTGTACATGAGTTTCAAGAGAATTCCAATGTCATTCTTACTTTTGCTCTTTTATAGGTAAGATGTTTTCTTTCTTTTCACATGGCTTCAATAAAGAATTTTTTCATTATCATTGATTTTTGGCAATTTGATTATAATATGCCTAGTGTAGATTTTTGTTTTTTGTCATGCTCAGTGTTTAAGCATCCTGGATTTGTGGTTTGGTGCTTATCATATTGTGGAAAATTCTCAGACATTATTGTTTCAGATATATTTCTGTTCCTTTCTCTCTTTATTCTCCTGGTATTCCCATTACAAATATGTTCTACCTTTTAAAAATTGTCCAATAGCTTTTAGATATTCTTTTCCAATGATTCCATTCTTTCTTCTCTTTGCTTTTCAGTTTTGGATGTTTTTCTACTGATGTAGTTTTAAGTTCACTACTTCTATTATAATCCATTCCTAAAACACTGATGTGTCTATCAAAAGTGTTCCTAAATTTTTTGCTTTGGTTTTGATTTCCAGTATTTCTTCTTGATTCTGTTCTAGAGTATGCATTCCTTTTCTTACATTTGCCAACTGGTCTTACAGGTTGCCCTCATTTTTAATCAATACTTTTACATATTAATAAGCTTATTTTTAAACATTATTCCAATAATTCCAAAATCTTCCAAATCTGAGACTGTTTCTTATTCTTGCCATCTCTCTCTGTGTCTTTTGGCTTTTTTCATGACTCATAACTTTTTGAAAGCCTGGCATGTTGTATCGGGCATAAAACTGAGTTAAATAGGCCATTATTTTGAGGTTTTATATTTGTCTTATTAGGAATTAGGCAGTGGCTGTAGATGTCTTGGCATAACATTTCCTGTGGCATCCTTGTTTTTGTCTCTTTTTCTTTGGGTTCCTTTAGAGACTCCTTCTTACACAGAGTCTGAGCCTTGGAATTATTTTCCACTCCAATCACATATTATTACCCAGGATTCTTATTGATATGATAGTAATTGTAGGGGAAGGATAAGCAATCTATTTTCCAATCATTTGATCTCATCTTTTTAGTTAATCTATGTTCTTGGGCTCTAACTTGCACAAATGTTTCTCAGATATTTTTTTCACCCCTTGGTTAAAACAGAAAGAATAGTGGTGATGGAGTTAGGTATATCCCTTCCCACAAGTTGGTTAAGTTCTGGAAAAAACCATGTAGGTTAGACTCTGGTAAAATAATTTCCCTTTGTGGATAAGGATATGTTAATAAAAACATAAAACAGGCTTCTCTGGGCTTATTTCAAAATGCTTACATGTCTCCTCCCCTGCCAGAAGGTTCATAAGCTATTTCTCTGAAATTCCCAGTGATAATGCAGTAGGACTTTTGGAAGTAAAACTCATGAAAATGTGGGGTTTCCCTAAGATTCGGCCTTTAGAAATTTTTATCTGTTAAGCCTACTCATGCCCTGTCCATAGTTATTTGTCAATTATACTTTAAGCATTCCTACATGATTCTGGTTCCAATAGCGATTTCTGGTCAATGTGAATTGCAATTTTCTATATTTGCTTTTTCTACTTTGGAGTGGGGGTGATGTGGTAGTTTGAGACTTTTGTATGAAAAGGTCATGTCCTAAGAGTTAATCCATTCCTGTGGTATGAACCTATTGTTGGTGGAAACTTTTCATTAGATTATTTCATTTGGGTGCAACCCAGCAACTCCATCTTATTGGAACATTTTATAAACAGAATGAATATGGACCTATAGAAACAGAGAAAAGAGCCATAGGAGTTCATAGAGAAAGCCATGGGAACCAGGAAGCTGAAAGCAACAAGACCCAGAAGAGAAAAGAAGAGAAGGGAAACACCACCATGTGCCTTCCCATTTGACAGAGGAGTACAGAATTGCAGACAACCAGTCTTCAGGGAAATAGTGTCACCTGATCCCTTGATTTAGACTGTTTTACAGTCTCAGAACCTTATGCTTTCAAACCTAATAAATTCCCATTATAAAAGCCCATCCATTTCTGGTAAATTGCTTTCAGCAATTTTAGCAAACTAAAATAGGGTAGAATCTTGCTCTCTGAACTCAATTATTTGATGGATGTAAGAAGAGTTGTTAATTCTCCATTTTCAAGCTTCTTATTGTGAGGATGAGAGTGCTGACTTCCAAGCTCTTTATAGTTTGGTGTGGAATCTGTTTAATTATCATTCAATTATAAACATTTTAAAACCATTCCACCTATTGTTTACTTCTCAATATCTTAAATATTTATAACGGCAAGATTTAAATTTCCAGAGATTTTATATCTGTGTGTGTGTATATATATATGAAATTGTAAATTAACGTGATTAACTTCTACCTGAAATTCATTGTGCTTAAAGTTCTGTATAATCTCACTTCTTTAAAACTTATTACATCTATTTTCATGACCCAATACTTAATTTTTAAATCCTTTATCTAAACATGAAGAGAACATATATTATTTAATCATTGGATGTATAATTTTATATGTATCTAAAATATGACTATAAATGCTGTTTTATTGTGTTGTTCTATCTTTTATATCCTTACTAAATTACTGCCTGCTTTATTTATCAATATTTGTTAAAGGTGTGTTAAATCTTTCACTGTAAATTTACTTGTTTTTTATTTAACTTTATCCAAAATTGCTTCATATATTATAAGGTCATATTATTAAGTACTCCAATCAGTCAGTGTCTTACAACAAAAGATATCAGAGTCAAATACCATACTTTAATAAGTATATAATAGGAGATTATTCTCAATAGATGTTCACAGCTCTAAGAAAGCCACAAGTAGTGTGCAGTGACATGGGTCAAGTAACAGTTGAAGCCTGGCTTTGTTAAATATGGTATTTGGGTGCCCATGAGGGTGAGGAAGAGTGGAAATGTAGAATGAAAATGGAAAAAAAAGTAAAATAAAATCAAAGAGAAGAGAGAGCTTGAATGGACCAATGAGAATTGTCTACTATGAACTAAAGGCTATAATTGATTCAGCTCATTATGTAGTAATGGAAAATATTTGGTTTTAAAAACAAACAAACAAAATAAAGCCAATATTCATGGATTCAAAGCTGTAATAAAATGTTAGAGACTATTTATAAATATGCATCATAATGGCAAAAATTCTCTTGATGGGGAAATTCATAATGCTCTTCTGATACTGAGTGTATTGACCTAATTGAATACCTACTAAGTATGGTGTTATATAGAATTACCATGGCAAACATCAGTGGCTTCTGTGTTTGAGGAGCTTACTTTAGTAGAGAAGGTAGATGAGGAAACAATTATCCACAATAATTCACCAGTACTAAAATATTACAGTAATCTTGAATCTTTCATAGGATAATATTGAATATAAAAATTAAAGAAATAAAAGCCTTAAACCCATCTCTATGATCACTCTAATAATATTGGCTTTATTTTGCAGTTATAGCTATACATGAATTGGCTGTGGCAAAATGCCCATGGGAGATATTCCCTTTGGTCTTTTTTGTGCCTTTTAACTCAAAGGGTTCTCAACAATGTTTCCCTAAAAGTTTCTATTGGATTTAAGATTCATGGAACTGTCAGAATCTTTCCACATATACGTGCTGCTTTCATAGAAATTTCATAGAAAAGCAAAAGGACCTAAACTGGAGATCCACCTTGATATTCCTAGAAATATAAAATCTCATGAAAAAAGAGTTCAGTAGGGTTAGTATAAATATTGTGCATATGTGGATATTGGGATAAAAAAATTGGAGTTTCAAAAAGCTCATTATTTTATATAAAATTTTATCTTAGTAAATTCAAATTTTTAGTTTAAATATTTCTGAATCAGTTTAGCTTATTTCATTTTCAAAAGAAAGCATTCAGAAAAATTCTGGATAGTAAATTGAAGGCTATGATTTTTAAGGTTGTATTTGTGAAAAGAAATATAAGTATAGTGAAAAAATGCATAAACTTTAGAATCATACAATAAAGGTTTGTATGTAGAACTTTTCCTTAGTATTTGTTTAAACTTGTCCTTTAGTTTCATTATTTTCAAAACATGGATAATGAAATATATTTTACCAGTCTGTGGTAAATTTGTTCAAATATTAAGTGCTAGTATCAATCAGAGTAGTAGTGCATATAAGGTATCTAAACATTTTAGTTTAAATTCATCTAATATTTAAACCTATGACTTTCACTTTGAGAAATATTATTATGATTATTGTTATTAAAGAGATGATAAATACATAAAGAAAATGGAAAAAAGACAATATTGTCCTTGATTGGCTTTGACATTATCCACATACCTTCATGGCATTCATCATAAATTCCACTTCTCAAAATTCTAACTTCAATGTTTTTCCTCTTTCTTTCAAAATATGATTGTCACATCATTTCAACAATTCTTCAAAGACTCTTTCTCCAGAGATTTATATTTTAAAGAAGGAGGAACTTTTGGAGAGATTCCTTAAATGTAAACTATCTGAAAATGTGAACTCAAAATTATTCTCTCCAAAACCGTGTATATCTATGCATTTGTGATTATACACAAGTGTGTGTGTATCAATGTGTATGTGTGCACACATTCATGCTCCCATGGAAGGAACAATGGATTTGTAAGAGCACAAGGAAATTTGAGGATTAGAATATCAGGAGGGAAATGATTTGGGGATAGGTCTGGGTAATATTTCAGCATGAGTTAAATATTTCAAAGATTCCTAGTAGAGATTTATGGTGCTTTGAGGGATATTTTTCTATATGGTTTGTGTTTTCCAAACTGGTAGTCAATCATCTTAAGCAGAGCAGGACTTGATACAAATGTTAGGAGATGCTGAGGCTGCACCATTTTAGGGAAACATTCTAAAATCAGATTTGAACTTTTGGTTGTTGTTGTTACATATCCCCCCTTTCTGTTTGCTCTTGCTGTGTTCATTTTTGTGTTCTTCTGTGTCTGCTCTGTCTTCCACCATTGTGGTGGCACGCTGAGTCAGCTCACTATGCAGGCAGCTCTGGTCCTTTCATGGGTGTTTTTTTTGCTTCTGTTCATGGGTGGCTTTTTGCTTCCATTCGTGGGTGGCTTTCCCTGCCCATGGTGGCTTTGCCCTGCCCTTGGTAGCTTTGCCCTGCCTGTGGCAGCTTTTGACCCTGCCTGTGGTGGCTTTTTGCCTTGCCCACGGTGGCTCTGCCCTGCCCACAGTGGCTTGCCATTCCCAAGGTGGTATGCCCACCCAGAGAGGTCTCCAGGAACTGAACCCGGGGCCTCCAATGTGGTAAACTGGAACCCTATCCACTGGGCTACAGCCAGCCCCCAGATTTGAACTTTTTATAGTTTTTATCCTATAGGTTTTCTACACTTTCATTCCACAGCTTTAATGAAAATGTATCTTTAGATCTCTTTCTGTTCTTTAATTTATGAGATTCTCCACATACACAGCAATAGGTTTGGATATTCTTAATTTAGAAAAAAAGTAATTTGTTAAGTTGTATTTTGAGTTCAGAATAAACTTTTACCAACTCACTTGTTTTTGCCTTATGAGTTCTTCAACTGTCACCTGTGGTAGAAAAAAAATCCCATAAGAAATAAAACCAATTAACTGATGAAAAGACATATTCAGAGCTGTTTTGAGGGCTGATTTAAGTTAGAATCATAAACCCTTATTATACTAGTCTTTACGTGAATTTCATTTCCTTTTTTCTTGGCATATGTTAAATTAATCTAGTATCATCAGTTCTTTTAGGCAATTAAATAAGAAAACTTAGTGAAAATGAATTGCCCAGTGCTACCAGTATAGGAATTAACAAGAAAATCAAGACTGCTTTCCTTTGTGATGCTTATACTACATCATATTGTATGCTCACTGATGCCATTACAAAACAGCATTAACAACAAATTCATCAAAGGTAAAATTCTTTTGGGCATGCTGTTATTTGCATAGGACATTTCCATAGATGTAGAGGTGATGGTTTCAGTGTAAATGTATTAGCTCCCTCTCCCCCAGATATACTATATCTGAGTGTCTGAACTCCTCTAAATTCGTGTTCCAATATTCAGGTCATTCTTTAGTCTCATTAATTCCTTCAAAATGGCAAGAGAGAACAATGAGCCTCTAAAGTGACTTAGAGGGTTAAAAGCAACCTTTAAACTGTGGCTTTATCTTAATTAGGAGAAAAGGTGTTATATAACATTTTGTTTCCTATAAACAGATAACCAGAAATAGCTGCCTCTGGTTCCCTATTTCCAGCCTTTGCATGTCCTGAATGGACCTCAAACAAACATGCCAAGAAGAAGATGCACTGAACCAAACAGCACCTAACTGAGACTATTTTTCTGCTATGATTAAGAACTCTTGATTTTATTGTTTATTACAAGAATAAATATTTTGTTTCAGCAGATATGTGGAATACTAACATGAGATTAAGAATTAGAGAGAGTAGATGTGTCATAGAAAAGTGTAAAGAGTAGCCTAAATTAATATAACTAGTTATTGGCAGGAATAAAGACATGTTTCCATTTACAGAGATGAAAAACAATTGGAATTCCATTTGGTTGTGGGTAATATACTATAGTTGTGAAGCACATGTAATCTATCATCAGATATGGCTTCATATTTTAGGTCTGCTACTTAACATCTTGATGCAATTAAGAATTATATGGGTGTAACTAATGTATCCTCTTATGACTCTATTTCCCCATATGTAAAATAAATACAATAAGCGTATGTACTTAAGTTTTGGGGTGGTATGGGGTTAAGTATATGTAATATGTTCATAAAAGTGCCAGGAGTAAATTACACTCTCACTCTCATTAAAAACCAATGAGCATTAATCCTGAAATCTATGTGATGTGATATACATTTATCATTCAATTTATAAATCTATTCCAATGTTTAAATTGTTATTAAATCTTTAATATTATCTTTTGAATAATTTCTTATTAATTAAATTGATGTTGTGAATGCCAGGTGCACCTTAACCTGATGGAAAATCAGAGCAATGTTGCTGAATTTGTCTTCTTGGGTCTATGGGAGCATAAGGAAACAGAGCTACATTCTGTTTCTTGTTCATGCTCTCCTACTTGACAGTATTAATGGGGAACTTCATCATCTTACTCCACTATCACCTGCAGTCATCTAATTGAACAACCAAAGTACTACTTTCTCTGCCACCTCTCTCTCGGACCTCTTCTATACCTCCACTGTGGTTCCCCGGCTAATCAGAGTTGTAACTTCAGAGAGAAAAAACATTTCTTATTGAGACTGTATGATCCAGCTCTTCACTGCCAACTTGCTGGTAGGCGTGGAAATATTCATCTTGGTGTCCATCGCTTTTGACCAGTATGTTGTCATTGTCAAGCCCCTGCACTACATGGTCATCATAAACCAAGAGAGATATAACACACTAATTGTCATCACTTGGGGCACTCTATTGCTCTACTGTTCATGGTCCTCAATGTATCTTTCTGTGGTCCTAAGCAGAACAATCACTACATATGTGATGTGACGCCTCTTTTGAAACTTGTCTGCAAAGAAATTCATGTTGTTAGTACCTTAGCTATTGTCAATTCAAGGACAGTGGTGGTTGTAGTTTTTCTTGACCTTTTGGCTTCTTACATACTCATACTCTACAATTTTAGGGTTTGTTCCCCTGCAGCACAACACAAAGCTCTCTCAACCTGTAGTTCTCATGTAATGGCTGTAGCCTTATTTTTTGTGCCAAGAATATATATTTATATTCTACCTGCTGGTAGTAAGAACAAGGACAAGGAAATTTCAGTCTTTTACACTGTAATTGCCCTCATGCTGAATCCTTTTGTCTATACCCTAAGAAATGTGGAAATGAAAATTGCAATGTAAAGGTTATGGTCTCAAATGTGACATTCAGAATTAAAGTAAATAAATTTATTTTCACTATGCTTTCTATCTTTGACCTCACGATAGTTAACAGAAATAAGTTAGAGTGAACTCTGGGGTGTTGTTCTAAATGCCCCCTGACACTACATGAAACAAAGGCACAAAGTAATGTTATTCATATTGTAATCAGCACACTTGTACTTGATGAATGCAACATATGGCTTCCTGAAGCACCTTGTTGATCACGTCACTCACATCTCAAAAAATTTACATGGAAGATAATTTTCCTTGGAATGAAATCTGAACTTCACACTTTTAGTCAAAAATCTTCCTCAGTTATCCAAAGTTTAATTTACTAATCATAGTCCTACCACATAGGGTAAAGTATGATGTGTCAGAGTGATAACAGACTTTGCAGTCATGGAAATGGTCAAATAAAGACTGTCAATTTTTATCTCAGGGTATTGGAAATTTGCTTCAATTTTGGAAACCTCCATTTTTGAGAAATTCTATGAAAATAGAATAATGTTGTTCTTCATAATGATGTTGTAAGCTTATGTTAGTTAATACATGTGAAGTGTTAGATGGAATCTGCCATAACAGAAACTCCTATTGGTTCATTCCAGCCTTTACTTTATTATTTGATTTTCTTTGCCTGTATGCTTTAAGCAAGCCACACTGGATCCCTCTACATTCTCCTTTACAATCTATCATATCTATGGAATTCTTTCTGTATCTTCTCTGCTTAGGATGCCCCGTCCCCTATACTTGTGGTTCTGTGTATTCCATATACTTCACATTCTTCTCTTATTATCTTATTTGGGAAGATTTTTTAGACCTATCAACAGATCTGAATTATTTCATTTTTCTTCCCCATTCTTATATTTCTATCCATCTGTACTTTGATTCTATTTCAAGCTATCCAATACCCTACACTGTTTTGGTCAGCCACAGAAGTGTCCTTTGAAATATACCAAAATTGATCAGTCCCCATAAAGGGTATTTATTTGGGGTAGATGCCCACAGTTACCAGGCCACAAAGCATACAGTTCTTCTCTCACCAAAGCCCACGTGTTGGAGCAAAATGGCTGTCGACGTCTCCAGGGTTCAAGCTTCCGGGTTCCTCTGTTCCCAGGGCTATGTTTCTCTCCAGGCTTAGCTTCTGTTTCCCCGAAAGTTCAGCTGTAGACCATGAGGGTCTCTATGCATTGCGTCTCTCCACAAGGCACCTGTAGGCATTGTGTCTCTCCACAAGGCACCTGTAGACTATCGGGCGAACGGCTCACTCCAACATCAGAACTGTTTCTCCAATCTGCTTCTCTAAATCTCTGCAACTCAGATCTGCTGCCTAGCCTTTATACTGAGACCACACCCACCAAGGGGCAGGGCCTAACACCCTCCTGATGTGGCCCAGTTAATGCCCTTATCATAACTTAATCATGCCCAGATGAACAGATTAGTTTACAAGAATAATCCAATTTATATTTTTGGAATTCAAAATTAAATAAAACTCTGAAACCATTACATACACTAACATTTCTTCTTTATGAACTTGGTTTTCACCATTTTACTGAAGCAGATTTTATGGCATCTCATTTTGTTCTTTCATTGTCTCTGTTCCAGCAATGTGCCTAACATGAAGTAAATGTTTACTGATGTGAATATAAAAATAAAATTTCCTGTTTTTATTTGACTCTATACAATGTTTTTATATATCTAGAACATTCTTTATGGCATTAACAACCATGTATTAGTAATAAAACAAATGAATTCAGAGAGGAGAAAAACTTAGGCTGTGTCCACAACTGCCTCTCAGAGCAATAATAAAATCCAGGAAAATATATCCAACCTATAATAAATTTTAAATTTATGTTCTTCATCAAGGTTGAATTACTATTCCAACCACCCCTTACTCTGACACCTTATGAATCACATAAACCAGTCTCACTCTGTAACTTGGCTCCCACTTACCTGCCATTTCTCATTGTCCAGGGTCTTGTCTTTGCTCACCAGAACAATTGCATTGTTTTCACACAGCTTTCCTGATTTAGTATTCCTGTCATACAGCCAGGGAGAAATCCAGGAACAAAGTTAGAAGTAGCAACTTTTGTTTCTAGTGTCAGGAACTCCTATTTCACTAAGTCATCTCTTGGTGATTCTTCTGTATTTAACATATAACTTTTTCCTTTAGGTTCATGGAAACCTCTGGAATGCAGGGAAAAACTTTCTTTCTATTCCAAAGAAAATTAGTGGTGACTATTTATTCTATTTATTCATAGTTCTGTTTGTTTTGATTTAATGCAGTAATTTTTCAACTACGGCTTGTACTTTTTAAAATTAAAGACAATGTACCTATGTGCCTGTGTGATGCATGTGTCTATGTGGGTACACTAAGATATCAGAGGTCTTGGAGGTCTTGAGGAGAGGACAGGCAATAAGACCCATTCCACAGAGAGCATTCAACAAAAGCATAAGACATTTATTATCACTTTTCCCCAAAGGACAACAGAATTTGATTGGCAGAAATATGAAAAATATTTTTATATAATAAGCACACAAACAAAACATATCTGCTGTGCTTTCCCAGCTTATCAGAGACAGCTGCAGAGAGAAAAAAACATTTCCTATAACAGCTGTATGTCCCAGCACTTCACTGTCAACTGTTTGGTGGGTATGAGAATATTCATCTCTTGGCCACGGCTTCTGACCCCTATTTGCAATTGTCAAACCTCAGCACTACATGGTCAACATGAACCTGCAGAGGTATGCATTGGGGTGTAGATTTTGGCACTCTATTCCACTACTGCTCGTGGTGCTGAATTTACTTTTTGGTGGCCCTAATCAGATAAATCACTACATGTGTGACATGAAGCCTCTTTTGAAATAGGTCTGCAAAGGTATACACATTGTTAGTATCTTATCCATGGTCAATTCAAGAATAATGGTGGCTGTAGTTTTTATTGTCCTTTTGGCTTCTTATGTACTCATACTCTATAGTCTTAGGATGTACTCCTCCACAGGGTGATGTAAACCTCTCTCAATCTTCACCCTCACATATGGTTTTAAGTTTGGTTTTTATCCATTGTGTCTACATTTAAGTTCTACCTGATGGCAGTGAGAACAAGGACAAGGAATCTTTGTGTTTTACACTGTGATTTTCCCCTTACTGAATCCTCTTATCTATCCCTGAGAAATATGGAGATGAAAATTACTGTGCAGGAAGGTGATCTCTAATGTCACACTCATAATTAAAGTACATAAGGTGATAATCATTGTACCTCCAATGCTGTGCCCCAGAATAGTCATCATTAGAGATATTTTAGAAATAATTTAACCTTTCTTTTGGAGTCTTACTAATTGACCATTATCTTATATATGCCAAACAATCTATTTATGGTTATTCATATAGAAATCTACACTTTAAAATGCTTAACTAGTTCTAGGTGTTACCATTTGAATTTGAAGAATGCAAGGATTATCTTAAAGACCATCATTAATCATGTCACACCCCATGTAAAAATTTACTGAAAGACACTTTTCCTTATAATAAAATCCAACCTTCTCTAATGTTATGTAAAAATCTCCCCACATTGGCCTATGCATACCTTGCTAATCTTAAAATCCATTGCATTAGAATAAAGTATGCAAAATTAATTTATATGATAGTAGTAATAGTGGGAAACTTCTGGGTTACTGGTAATTTCCTATTTCTCAGTTTAGATGGTTGTTACATGGGTGTAATTAATATATAAAAATAATTGAGTTGAGAGGGCCGGCTGTAGCTCAATTGGTAGAGCACCGGTTTATCACATGGGAGGCCCCAGGTTCAGTTCCCAGGGCCTCCTTGAGCAGACAGACCATCTTGAGAAGGCAAGCTGCCATGGCAGGGCAAAGCCACCAGGGGAAGGGCAAGCCCCCATGGGCAGGACAAGCCACCCTCAAGCAGGACAAGCCACCTGTGAGCAGGCAAGCCTGCCACATGATGAACTGACTCGGCAGGTCACCACAATAGGGGGGAGACAAACAGGCACAGAAGAACGCAAAAAAGTCAACATAGCAAGAACAAGCAGAAAAGGGGGGGGATATATAATAAAAAAATAATTGAGTTGAACACAAGATTTTACATATACATTTATTTGTTATGAATTTCATAGCAAAAGAAAATTAAACAAAAAGCAGAGATCACTTTAAGGACAAAAAAAAAAAGAATAAAGTAAGGTTTTACACAATGACAACAGGTATTCCAGTCAAGGAGATGATGTTCAAATACATTTAATTTTTATCTCTGCATCTTGACAATTCACTTAATTTGTATTGGCAACATTTTTTTAAATTTCTATGAGAATGTGGTAATATCAGGATTTGAAAAGCTGTTGTAAGTTTGCATGAGCTATAACATAAAATTTTAGCATGGTATACATCACAATGGAAAGAAAGTTTAAGACTTTTCCTATTACCCAAATTTTTTGCTAGAATATAATTTTTTACATTTTGAAATTTTATTGAATAAATAATTCATACATAAACACATATAAACAATAAGTGCATAGTAAAAGTTGTAAGTTTAAAAAATAAACATGTATAACATCATATAGGTGTCCCATACATCACCCCACCTCCAACAGTTTGAATTTCTGTGAAACATTTGTTACAAATTATGAAGCAATATCATAAAAATATTACTACTAACTATAGTCCATATCTTCCATTGGTGTGTTTTCCCCCAAGACACGCTATATTATTTTTAAAATATATTTTTATTACAGGAGTTTTGAACTTACAAAGCAATGATGCACATATGTAGAATTCCCATACAACACACCTTCACCAACACACCAGACCAAGGTGGAACATTTGTTACAGATTATGAGATAATATCATCAGACTATTACCACCAACCATGGTCCATAGCTTACATTTGGAAAATGTTTTCCATAACTTCCCATTATCAACACAGTACATCTTTGGAATAGATGCAAGACTATTACAGTATTGCTGTTAACCACAGTACATAGTTAATATCAACTGTATTTTTCCCATGCTTCTCCACATTCCCAACACCTTACATTAGTGACGTATATCTCCTCTAGCTCACAGAAGGACACTCTTGTACCTGTACCATCAACCACAATTCTCATCCACCTCTGAATTCACTGTATTATTCAGTCCTTAGATTATTCTCTAACTTTCTTTCAATTGACATTTACATACTTAGACTACCCTTTCCAGCCATGTTCCCATTTATAAACCTGCTGCTCACTATAATGTGTTACCATCAACTCTACCCATTTCCACAATTTTATAGTCAAGTTAATTACAACTTCTGCATACATTAAGCATTAGTAGTACTCCTCAGTCCTCCTTTTCTCCTAATAACCTATACTCTAGGTATAGGTTTTAACTCCATGCATTTCCTCTTCATATTTAGATCATATTAATGAGACCATACAATATTTGTCTTTTTGTGCCTGGCTTACTTCACTTAGCATAATGTCTTCAAGATTTATCCATGTTATCATATGTGTCCCAAATTCATTTCTTCTTACAACAGCATAGTATTTCATCCTATGTATATACCACATTTTGTTTATCCATTCATTGGTTGATGGACATTTGGGTTGCTTCCATCTTTTGGCAATCGTGAATAATACTGCTATGAACATCGGGGTGCAGATGTCTGTTTGTGTCGCAGTTTTCAGCTCTTCTGGATATATTGCTAGTAGAGGAATTGCTGAATCATATGGAAGTTCTATATTTAGCTTCTTGAGGAACTGTGAAACTGTCTGCCACAGAAGCTGCACCATTTTTACAATTTCAACAACAGTTAAGGAGTGTTCCTAATTCTCCACATCCTCTCCTGCACTTATTGTTTTCTGTTTTTTTTTTTAAATAATGGCCCTTTTATGTAGCGTGAGATGATATTGCATTATCATTTTGATCTGTATTTCCCTAATAGGTGGTGATATGGAACATTTTTTCACATGATTTTTGTCCATTTGAATTTCATCTTTGGAGAAATGTCATTTAAATCTTATTCCCATTTTTAATTGGGTTGTTTGCTCTTTTATTGTTGTGTTGTATGATATCTTTATATAGAATGGAAATCAAACCCTTATTGGATATGTGTTTTCCAAATATTTTCTCCCATTGAGTGGGCTGCTTTTTTACCTTCTTGACAAAATTGTTTGGATAACAAGAGTGTTTAAGTTTGAGGAGGTTCCATTTATCCTTATTTTCTTTCATTACTCGTGCTTTTGGTATAAGGTTTAAGAATGCACCACCTACCACCAGGTCTTGAAGATGTTTTCTGATACTTTCTTCTAGGAGCTTGTGGCTGTTGGAGATGATTTATGAATTCTAAAAAGAGAGATTATGTTTGTAAACTGGTCTGTTCCTCTTGGCAGGATCCCCTTTGATTGTATTAGATTCAGCTGAGATATCTTTGATTAAATTATGTTAAGATTAGTGCTTTGATTTGACCATGTCAGTAGGGTGCAACTCAGTTTAAGTCCCTGCCCCATTGGTGGGCTACAAATGGACACTCACTCAAGAAGACACACAGAAGAAAACAGAAGAGCTCCATACACATAGAAGAGAGAGTATGTTGCCAGTTTTGATCCTGAAATCCTGGAGAGAGATGAGCCATTCACCTGACAGTTTGCAGCCAGAGAGAATAGAGCCTCAAGAGGAAGAAGGAAGGAGAGACCAGGCAAAGGTAGCCTGCCATTTTTCTTCAACATGTTGCAACAGACTTTGGGAAGGAGGTAACCTTAATTACCTTACTTAGGGCCTTATAACTGTAAGCTTTTATCCCAAATAAATACCCTTTTTATAGGCCAACAGATTTCTGGTACTTTGCATCAGTACCCCTTTGGCTGACTAATAAAGAACCAAATTGGTTCTTGCTTTTATATGTAGGTCTTTGATCCATTTTGAGTTAATTAGTATAAGGTGTGAAATAGTGGTCCTCTTTCTTTCTTTTGGATATGGATATCAAGTTCTTTCATTACCATTTTTTGAATAAACTGTTCTGGATCAGCTAGGTGAGTTTGAAAGGTTTGTCAAAAATTGCTTGACCATAGATGTGATGGTCTGTTTCTGTAACATCAGTACAGTTTCATTTGTCTATGTGTCTGTCTTTATGCCAGTGCCATGCTGTTTTAAATGCTGTAGATATGTAATATGGTTTAAAGTTGGGAAGTGAGAGTCCTTCAACTTTGCTTTTCCTTTTAAAGATATCTCTGGCTATTTGGCAACCTTTAACCTTCCAAATAAATTTGATAATTGTGTTTTCCATTAGCTTAAAAAATTCTAGCGGAATTTTTTTATCAGGATTGCATTGAATCTGTATATCAATTTGGGTAGAATTGACATATTAATGATATTTAGAATGCTCATCCAATTATTTAAGTCTTTTTTTTATTTTTTTAAACAATGCATTGTAGCTTTCTGAATACAAGTGCTTTACATCTTTGTTTAAGGTTATTCCTAAATATCAGATTCTATTAATTGCTATTATAAATAGAATATTTTTCCTGACTTCCTTCTCAGACTGTGCATTACTAGCGCATAGAAACACCAATGATATTTGCATACTGCTCTTGTACCCTGACACTCTATGGTAATCATTTATTAGCTCTTGCAGATTTGTTGCAGATTTTTCAGGACTTTCTGGATATAGGATCATATCATCTATTAATAGTGAAAGTTTTACTTTTTCCTTTCCAATTTGGATTACTTTTATCTATTTTTCTTCCCTAATTGCTCTAGCAAGAACCACTAGCACTATATTGAACAACAGTGGCGACAATGGGTGTTTTGTCTTGTCCCTGATCTCAATAGGAAAGATTTCAGTCTTTCACCATTGAATACAATGTTAGCTGTGGGTTTTTCATATATGGCTTTTATCTTGTTGAGAAAGTTTCCTTCAATTCAGCTCTTTTGTAGTATTTTTATGAAGAAAGGATGCTGTAATTTGTCAAATGACTTTTCTGCATCAGTCAAAAGGATGATGTGATTTTTCTTCTTTGATTTACTAATGTGATGAATTATGCTGATTGATTTTCTTGTGTTGAAAGGCCCTTGTATGCATGCTATAAAATCCACTTGATCATATGAATAATTTTTAATGTGTTGCTGGATTTGATTAGCAAGTATTTTCTTGAAGACTTTTGCATCTGTATTCATTAGGGAAATGGTTCTATAGTTTTTTTTATCTGCAATATCATAATCTGGCTTTGGTGTTTGTTGATACTGGCTTCATAGAATGAGTTTGTTAGTATTCCTTAATCAAGTTTTTGGAAGAGCTTGAGTAAGATTCCTATTAAATCATATTTGAATGTGTGGAAGAATTCACCTATAAGACTGACTGGTACTGGGCATTTCATTTTGGGGAGTTGTTTGATGACTCTTTCAATGTCTTTACTTCTGATTGTTTTTTGAGGTCTTCTATTTCTTCTACTGTCAGTGTAGTTTATTCACATGTTCCTAGTAATTTTTTCATTTCATCTACATTATCTAATTTTTGGCATAGAGTAGTTCATAGTATCCTCTTATGATACCTTTTATCATAAGAGGTCAGTAGTAATGCCCCCATTTTAATTTTTTTCATTTATTTGTATCTTCTATCTTGTTTTCTTTGTTGGTGTAACTAAGGGTTTTTCAATTTTGTTAATCTTCACAAAGAACCAACTTTTGGCTTTGTTAATTCTCTCTATTGTTTTTTGTTGTTGTTCACAATTTAATCTATTTCTGCTCTGATCTTTGTTATTTCATTCCTTATACTTGCTTTGGGATTAGTTTGCTGTTCTTTTTCTAGTTCTTTCTCTTTTTTAATGTAAGCACTGAGGACTATAAATTTCCCCCTCATTACTGTCTTCACTGCATGACATAGGTTCTTATATGTTGTGTTCTTGTCATTATATTGAGATATTTATTAATTTCTCTCAAAATTTCTTCTTTGACCCACTGATTTATTTAAGAGTGTGTTGTTTAATCTCCATATATTTGTGAATTTTCCGTTTTTCCATCTCTTGATGATTGCCAACTTGATTCCATTATGATCTGAGAAAGTGCTTTGTATAATTTCAATCTTGTTGAATTTATTGAGATATGCTTTTTCAACCAACATATGGTCTATCCTAGAGAAAGATCCATGAGAACTTGAAAAAAATGTATATCTTTCTTTTTTGGGGTACAATATTCTCTATATTTCTATTAGGTAGAGGCGATTTATCATATTATTCAAGACCTCAGTTTCTTTATTAATCCTCTGTCCAGAGTTTCTATCCAATGCTGAGAGTGGTGATTGCCCCTTTTATTAACATATACAGTCCTTGTCTCTAATAAGAGATTTGATTTTTAAAAAATATATATTTTTATTTTTTCTAAAAGATACTTAGATTATATAAAATGTTACATTAAGAAATAAGGGATTCCCATTTGCTCCCCTCCCCACACCTCCCATTTTCCCCCATATTAACAACTTCTTTCATTAGTGTGGTACATTTATTGCAATTGATGAACACATTTTGGAGCAATGTCACTAAGGATGGATTACAGTTTATATTGTAGCTTACACTCTCTCCCACTCAATGCTGTAGATTATGGCAGAATATATAATGGCTTGTATCTGTCATTGCAATGTCATACAGGACAATTCCAAGTACCAAAAGTGCCTCCATATGACACATCTTTTTCCCTCTCCCTGCCTTCAGCACCTCCAGGAGCCACTGTCTCCACATCAATGATATAATTTCTTCCATTGCTAGAATCACAATAAGTCTATAGTAGAATACCAGTACATCCACTCTAGTCCATATTTTATTACTCAGTCCTGAGGATTCTGGGATGGTGATGCCCTCTCCACCTCTAATTGAAAGGGGATTTTGATCCCATGTGGTTGATGGATGGTACTCTCTTGCTTGCAGTTGTAGACTCTCTTGGTTCCTTGGTATGGTGGCTGTCCATCCTCACTTCCTTGTTAGTTGTCCTGGGTGAGTCCAATGAACTGGAGAGTAGGTGTTGCAACTCCATTGAGGCTCAAGGCCAGCTGGTACATGGACAACCCAAAGATTCAAGTCTCTTGGTCATACACCTACCATCTCCAGCACCAACTCTAGGTTAAAATAAAAGTGACAGAAGAGGCATGTGTGCAGAAGTCACAGCTGAGTCCAACTCTGTCACACTCGAGAACAAAAAATTCAAAATAGGGACACTAGCAAGGCACCAAACTCTGGAGCTATCTGCCATGACCATAGGGCCTATGTGTCTCCAGAGCCCTCAGGAGCCTCACCATTTGGGGTAGTATCTACTTTGGCAGTTTATGCAATCCTACTGAGACCTGCATAAATGTTACCTCTAGAATGACCTCCTGACACACTTGGAAGTATCTTAGCTATATAAATCCATTTATCTTTACATTTTCCCCCTTTTATTCAAGGACTTTTCCAGTTATATTGCTAGTTGGTGCTTGGTAATAATCCCTCAGCACCAAGGAGGCTTATCCCCAGGTGTCATGTACCACACTGGGGGGAAGGTAATGTATTTATATGCTGAGTATGGCTTTTAGAAAGGTCACATTTGAGCAACATGGTTGGTTTAAGGAGGTAACTCTTAGGCACCCCTCAACATTAGGCTAAGTTTCAATTTCAAGATCAAAGACTCATAAACATATTCCTCAATATCAAGGGCCCATTAATGGACCATCCTTCTTCACTATTCATTGTCCCCTGTACTTGGGGGATTGTTGCTGTTCCATTAGAGAATGTGGCAAAGCTCCCCAGGATGGGAATTCAATAATAAGAAATTTGCTTTAAAAACCTATTTCATCTAAGTACAGCTACTCTGGCTTTTTGTTGTTGTTGTTACTGCCTGTGTGGAATATCTTCTTCAGACATTCACTTTCAATCTATTGGTATCCTTGGGTCTAAGGTGCGCCTCTTGTATACTGTAGGTAGATGGCTCATATTTACCTATTCTGCCATCCATTTTTTAATTAAGGAGTTTAATACATTAATATTCAATATAGTACTGTAAATGCAGTTTGTATTTTACCCATTTTGACCTTTGGGTTTTAACTGTCATATTTCACTTTCACCACTGTTTTTCACTTTTAGTTACTTTTACTGATATGATCTTCATTTCTAGACTCTCTTCCAAGCCTTTATCTTCTGTCTTTTCATTTCAGGCTGTAGCACTCCCTTTAGGTTTTCTTGTAAAGTAGGTTTCTTTGTTATAAAGTCTCTTAGTTTCTGTTTATCTGTGAATATTCTAACCTAGCCCTCATTTTTGAATGACAATGTTGCCAGATATAAGATTCTTGGCTGGCAGTTTTTCTCTTGCATTATCTTAAATATATTATACCACTGTGTTCTTGTCTCCATGATTTCTGATGAGAAATTGATTAATTGCTGATTTCTCGCCAGAAATCATGGAGACAAGAACACAGTGGTATAATATATTTAAGATAATATCACTTATATGTCATACATTGCTTTTCTCTTGCTGCTTTCAGAATTCTCTCTTTGTCATTGGCATTTGACATTATGATTAATATTTGTCATGGATTTTTTCTATTCAGATTTATTAGGATGGGAGTATGTTGTCCTTCTTGGACACAGATATCTATGTCCTTCAATAGGGTTGGAAATTTTTCTACCTTTATTTCTTCAAATATCCCTTCTGCTCCTTATCCCTTCTCTTCTCCTTCTGGGACTCCCATGACATGTATTTTTGTATGTCTCTTGCCATATTTTATTTCCCTGAGACACTGTTCAATTTTTTCCATTCTTTTCTTCAATTGTTCTTTTCTATGATCACATTTTGAGGCCATGTCTCCAAGCTCACTGGTACTTTCTTCTGTCTCATCAAAGCTGCTGTTATATGGCTCTGGTATATTTTAAATTGTATTTATTGTGCTTTTCATTCTCATAAGATCTGATATTTTTAATGTATGCTTTCAAATTAATCTTTGTACTACCCCAGTTTATTCTTAATACCCTTAATCTCTTCAGCCATTTCATCGAATTTATTAAAGAGATCAAAGATGTGCAACTAGTTGTCTCATCTACTTTATGTCATCTGGATACTTGTCTTGTTCCTTTAACTGGGCCATATCTTCCTGTATCTTGGTAAGAATTGTAATTTTTGTTAGTATCTTTGCATCTGACTTACTAGATGTATTTATTCTGGGTATAGTTTCTTTAGTTTAAGGCTTTCTTGCTGGTTGTGTTGTTGGAGAAAAGCATGTAGTTACTGCTATAATCTGTGGAAGCTGAAACTACTAGTGTTGACCCAGGGACCAATGAAGCATCTCCTACCTTTCTTCATTTAAGGGGTAATGGCAGAGCCACAGCCATGTGTAATAATCCAAGTCATGTAGGCCAAGACTGATTGTACTTGCCTGGAGAGGCTGATGAAGACTCATGCCCCTTCCTGCCCTGCCTGAGGTGGTGATGTAACTGAAGTTGTGGGGAGCAATCTATATCATGGGGGTCAAAAATGACCACAGTTGTCCAGGCAGACTGATGTTTGGAATTCATAATTACATCAAACTGTAACACTCTGCCCGCTTAATTCCAAAAATACATTACAATATTCACAAAACCTTAAATCATTAACAATTGCAAGTACAAAATCATATCATAATTAATTCAAAGAAATACAGTTCATCTTCAGGCAAAATCCCTTATGGCTGTAGAACTCTGAAACTTACAAAACAATTTAACTGCTTCCAGTACACAAATGGAAAGGCAAAGGATAAACATTTTCATTACCATAGGAGAAACAGATGTTAAACATAAGTCTTGGATCCTCTACAGTTCAGTAAACCTGAGGGGTATCCTCCATTCCATTTCAAAGTCTGAGAGTCATTATTAAGATGATGGTTTCTTCTCCTTGGGGCCACATGGGAACCCACCCTTTCCACAGGCTAGCCCAATAGCCATTTTCTTGCTTCCACCCTCATCAAGCATCTGGGTGTCAACCAAGCTCCAAACCTGATCCTCAATGAGTTTTGGGGTGATTTTCACACCTTACCCAATCTTTGGTTTAGAGTCTTAGCACCCCTAGTACAGTGAGGTGAAGACAACATTCCCTTCCATGGTTTTCTCCTTAAAGCTGTTTCTCATTCAATGTCTCCTTTCTATGTCCTCCTTAGTCCAAGTGAACAGTGGTTTTGTTCATACAGCTCTCTCAAAAACATTGTTGGTTTAGCATGCAGGAAGCTGGGGTCCAAGCCATCAGACAGTAAGACTTTCCACAAGTCTTTCCTAGATAACTTCATCTTCAATTCTGATTTACAATTTCCAGGTTTAGCTAAATCTTCAAATGGGGCACTTTGATTTGGAAGCTTGATTTCCAGAAACATGGAAGTTCTGGAACCAGTTTCTGTTTTCTTTGTGCCCAAAAGTTCAGTCCTTAGTGTTTTTCTTTCATCTAGCATTTTGCTATCAGCTACAGAGAAGCCAAGCCACATTCTCCGGGTTTACTTTGGAAAGTACTTCAGCTAAATGCTCAGGTTTGCCATTTTCAAATTCTGTCTTCCATTTAACACTAGGAGTTAATCTTGTCAAGTTCTCTGCAACTTCAAAATGCAGATCGCCTTTCCTCCAGTTTCCAATAATAGTTTCATCATTTACTTCTAAGGCATCATAAAAAGTCTCTTTAGCATCCATCTCACAATTATTTCCTTCTAAGGCCTTATCAAAGAGAATTTTAGGCTCCATATTGCTACCAACAGTCTCCACAAAGCAATCTAGGCCTTTCCATCAAGCATTTCACAATTCCCCCCAAAATACCCCTTACCCATTTATAAAACCATTCCAACATTTTGGTAATTGCAAAAATCACTCACCCCACTCTTCGGTACCAAATTCTGTATTAGTCAGCCAAAGGGGTGCCTTTGAAAAATATACCAATAATTAGTTGGTCTTTATAAGCACTCCCTCCTTGACAGGGGTGTGGATAGAATTTCTGGAGTGCTCAACAATCTAATTCAAGTGTACCAAATGTGTTGGCAGTTGCCCTAAGGGAGTACTGTCCCTTCTGCCCTTTATGGGGTGTAAAAGGAACCACTGACACCCAAGAGTTTAGTCTGTGTAAGCTGAAAGTGCCAGCTGTAACCTGGAAAGGCTGTGGAAATACTAGGCCCCTCTTATCCCCCTTGAGTGGTGGGGGAGTTCCATAGGCACTCAACAGTTCATTCCCTATAGGCTGAGCACCTGCCATTATCTGGAGAGGCTGAGGATATACCAGGTCCCTCCTGTCCTATTAGGGAGTGGGGTGGATCCACAGGGGCCCTAATAAAGGAAGTGCTGAAGCCCTAACCCCCTCAGAAGAAACCCACAATTTTAGGAACACAAACACCTCCCATCTCTTTCTCTCATCCTCTCTTTCTCCCTGGAATCCACATTGCTAGGAAGATAAGCAATGTCTGCCTGCCCCTTTCAACTGGAATTTACAACTCTAAACAGATTATGACTCTTTTCCTCCCTAATATCCCTCTGCTTTAGGAAGACAATATAAACTCACTCCTTTTGCTTTTGTTACCCCTGCCTGCCCACTTGCTTAGGAATTTGCCCATCTGTAGTCCCATAAACATATAAAAACCTAGACAGGGTGCTCAGATTATTTGGAGATTTGACTCTCTTCTGGGCCT
>PVKH010001052.1:11687-32599 GCA_004027955.1 Chaetophractus vellerosus | reverse complement strand
ACATCCTTTGAGGTGCAAAAGGTTTTAATTTTGAGGAGATCCCATTTATCTATTTTTTTGTTTGCTGCTCGTGCTTTGGGTGTGAAGTCCATGAAACCATTTCCTATTACAAGGTCCTGTAGATGTTTCCCTACATTATCCTCCAAGTTTTTTATGGTCTTGGCTCTTATGTTTAGATCTTTGATCCACCTTGAGTTAATTTTCATATAGGGTGTGAGATGATGTTCCTCTCTCTTTCTCTTGCATATGGATATCCAGTTCTCCATGCACTACTTGTTGAAGAGGCCATATCTCCCCACTGAGTGGGCTTGGTGGCCTTGTCAAATATCAGGTGACTGTATATGCAAGGACCTATATCAGAACTCTCAATACAGTTCCACAGGTCAATGTGTATATCCTTGTGGTAATACCATGCAGTTTTCACCACTGTAGCTTTGTAGTATGTTTTGAAGTCAGGTAGAGTGATACCTCAAATTTCTTTTTACTTTTTCAATATGTCTTTGGTAATTTGGGGCTTCTTACTTTTCCAAGTAAATTTTGTAGTTAGTTTTTCCAATTCCTTAAAATATAGAGTATTAATTTTTATTGAGATTGCATTAAATCTATAGATTAGCTTTGGTAGGATAGACATCTTGATGATATTTAGTCTTCCTATGCATGAACAAGGAATGTTCTTCCATTCATTTAAGTCTTCTTTGATTTCCTTCAACACTGTTGTGTAGTTTTCCACACATAAGTTCTTTACACCTTTAGTTAAATTTATTCCTAGGTATTTGATTCATTTTGTTACTATTGTAAATGGTATTTTTCTTCTTGATTACCCCCTCAGATTGTTCGTTGTTAGCATACAGAAATGCTACTGATTTTTCAGCATTGATCTTATAGCCTGCAACGTCACTGAACTCCTTTATAAGTTTTAGCAGCTTAGTTGTAGATTTCTCGGGACTTTCTAAGTATAGGATCATGGCGTCTGCAAATAATGAAATTTTTACTTCTTCCTTTCCAATTTGGATGCCTTTTATATCTTTTTCTTGCCTCAGTGCTTGAGCAAGTACTTCTAGGACAATGTTAAATAAGAGTGGTGATAGCGGGCATCCTTGTCTTGTTCCTGATCTCAGAGGGAAGGCTCTTAGGATTTCCCCATTGAAGATGATGTTAGCTTTGGGTTTTTCATAAATAGCCATTACCATGTTTAGAAAGTTTCCTTCTATTCCTATCTTTTACAGAGTTTTTATCAGGAAAGGGTGCTGTATTTTGTCGAATGCTTTCTCTGCATCTATAGAGACGACCATGTGATTTTTTTCTTTCAATTTGTTTATGTGGTGTATTACATTGATTGATTTTCTTACGTTGAACCATCCTTGCATACCCGGGTTAAAACCCACTTGGTCTTGGTGTATAATGCTTTTGATATGTTGTTGAATGCAATTAGCAAGTATTTTGTTGAGGATTTTAGTGTCTAGGTTCATTAGAGAGATTGGTCTGTAATTTTCCTTTCTTGTGGTATCTTTGTTTGGCTTCGGTATTAGGGTAATTTGGCATCATAGAATGAGTTAGGGAGTGTTCCTTCTATTTCTATTTTTTGGAAGAGTTTAAGCAGGATTGGTGTTAGTTCTTTCTGGAATGTTTGGTAGAATTCAGCTGTGAAGCTGTCAGGTCCTGGGCTCTTCTTAGTTGGGAAGTTTTTGATGACTGAATCTATCACTTTACTTATAATTGGACTGTTGGGTTCATCAATTTGTTCTTTTGTCAGTGTAGGCTGCTTGTTAGTTTCTAGGAATTTGTCCATTTCTTCTAAATTATCATTCTGTTAGCATATAATTTTTCAAAGTATCCTCTTATGATGTTCTTTATTTTGTTGGGGTCAGTAGTGATATCCTTTTCTTCATTCCTTATTTTGTGTATTTGCATTTGCTCTCTCTTCTTCTTTGTTAGTCTGGCTAAGGGTTTGTCAATTTTACTGATCTTCTCAAAGAACCAACTTCTGGTTTTGTTTATTTTTTCTAATGCTTTCTTATTTTCTATTTCATTTAGCTCTGCTTTGATCTTTATATTTCTTTTTTTCTGCTTCCTTTAGGGTTAATTTGTTGTTGTTTTTCCAATCCTTTCAGGTGTGCAGTTAATACTTCAATTTTAACTCTTTCTTCTTTTTTAATATGTGCATTTAGAGCTATAAATTTCCCTCTTAGTACTGCTTTGGCCACATCCCATAGGTTTTGATATGTTGTGTTTTCATTTTCATTCAATTTGAGGTAGTTACTGCTTTCCTTTGATATTTCCTCCTTGACCCACTGTTTGTCCAAGAGTGTGTTGTTTAATTTCCAGATCTTCATACCTAATCTTGTTTTCTGGCCCTTAGTGATTTCCAATTTCATTCCGTTGTGGTCAGAGAAATTGCTTTGTATAATCTCAATCATTCTGAACTCATTGAGAGTTGTTCTGTGGCCTAGCATGTGGTCTATCTTGGAGTATGATCCATGTGCACTCGAGAAGAATGTATATCCCGCTCTATTAGGATGCAGCATTCTGTATATGTCTATTAGGTCCAGATCTTCTAATGTATTATTCAGGTTCTTGGTTTCTTTACTGATTCTCTGTCTAGATGTTCTGTCTAATGGTGATAATGGTGTATTGAAGTCCCCCACTATAATTGTGGAAGCATTTATTTCTCCACTTAGTTTTTCCAGTGTTTGCCTCACATATTTAGAGGCACCCTGATTAGGTACATAAATGTTTATGATTGTTCTCTCTTCTTGAGGGATTACCTCTTTTACTAATATATAGTGTCCATCTTTGTCTCTTATGATTGTTTTGCATTTAAAGTCTATTTTGTCCAATATTAGAATAGCTACTCCTGTCCTTTTTTTAGATATTATTTGCTTGTAAAATTGTTTTCCAGCCATTTATTTTCAGCGTCCTTGAATCCCTGGGTCTAAGGTGGGTCTCTTGTAAACAACATATAGATGAGTCCTATTTCTTTATCCATTCTGCCAATCTGCGTCTTTTGACTGGTGAGTTTAATCCATTAACATTCAGTGTTACTACTCTCAATGAATTTCTTACATTCACCATATTTTCTTTGGTTTTATGTATGTCCTATGTAGTTTTTGTTTCTCTTTGTGTCATTATTGTTGTTGTTACACTCTCCTCCAACTCTCTCTCTCCTGTTTCTTCCTTTCACCCTTTAGAGCTTCTTTTAGTACTTCTTGAAGTGCTTGCTTCTTGTTGGCATATTCCATTAGTTTCTGTTTATCTGTGAATATTTTGAACTCTCCGTCATTTATGAATCCCAGCTTTGCTGGATAGAGAATTCATGGTTGGAAATTTTTTTTTCTTTTAGTATCTTGACTATGTCATACCACTTTCTTCTTGCCTCCATGATTTCAGCTGAAAATTCAGCACTTAATCTTATTGTGCTTCCTTTGTATGTGATGGTTCTCTTTTCTCTTGCTGCCTTGAGTATTTTCTCTTTGTCTTGAGCTTTGGACATTTTGACAAGTATGTCTTGGGGTTGGCCTGTTGAGATTTATACTCTTTGGGGTACGCTGTGCTTCCTGGATATGTACATCCATCTCCCTCATTAGTGTTGGGAAGTTTTCAGCCATTATTTCCTTCAAAACTCCTTCTCTTCCTTTTCCCTTCTCTTCTCCTTCTGGGATACCTATAATGCATATGTTTGTGCATTTTGTGTTATTGGTTAAATCCCTAAGTCCCTGCTGGATTTTTTCCATCTTTTTATCTATCTTTTCTACTATCTGTTTGATTTCAGATGTACTGTCTTCCAGATCTCTAAATCTTTCTTCTGACTGTTCAAATCTGCTGTCTTGTGAATCCGTCATCTTTTTGATTTCTTGGATTGTGCTATTCATCGGCATCATATCCGTTATCTTTTTATGCATGTTTACAATTTCTTCAGTATGTGCTCCCAGTGTCTTCTTAATATCCTTAATCTCTTCCTTCATTTCCAGAAGTTTGTCCATGATTAGCTGTTCTATGTTCTGCTTCTCTTCCTGATTTTTGGTTTATTCTTTGGAGTGGTCCGTGTCTTCCATTTTCTCAGTATGGCTTGTAATTTTTTGTTGCTCTCTGGTCATCATTTTATCTTGATGTGTTTGTTCAGTTGATTAGCTTCTCTCTCTGCTCTAGGGTTTTATTTAGCTTGTACTTCTATGTGCATGTTATGATTTCTCATTGATACTTTCTTCCCCTTGTTGTATTTCCTTGCTTTTTTCTATGTTCCTTTGGAGGAATATGATTAGGGCCAGAGCAATTGAAAGGGGTGAGAAAGGAGAAGGGATAATCGTACTATTGATAAAAGTTGGAAGAAGGGCCATATCAGATTTTGTAAATTGAATAATTAACTCATGTAGGCAGTATAGAGTGATAGGGGGGAAATTGGACTGCCTACAATGGAATGGGGAATCAAATAGAGAAAAATATATAGAGTATTTTATATGACCAGAATGATGAGAGAGAGAACTAATAACAAATAGGTTGAAAGAAAAAAGCTAATATAAAAAGAAAGAAATAAAAAAGAACAGAATAGCCAAGATAGAAGTGAATAAGGTTGAAATTGGGAGCAAATGAAAAAAGATGGAATGTAAGAACCACAACAGAAAGCTGCAGTTAGAAAGATGAAGGAAGGAGAGGAGATAGTGTTGGTAGACACAATCACTATACACAGAGGGTGGAAAGTCAAGGATAAAGAAGACCAGCCAAGAAGAATAAAGCTATCAGCACCTAATTAAAAAAAAAACCAGAAAAACCAACAACAAGGAGGAGAGAGTAGAGGTAAGAAGCACACAAGCATGCAATTAAATCTTAAGGTAAAACAGCCTTCCCTTTGGGCTCTTGTGGAGCCTCTCAGCCTGTGTTCATTAACCAATTGCCTTGCAGCCTTCTCTCTGCAGGCTTTGAGGCAGAATTTAGCAATTAAAGCAAGTCAATATGTTTATCTTTATTTTTTGATGTAATGAGGGTCCTTAAAGAGCTCCTCTTCTAAACCACCCCCTCCTGTGTGGGGACCCCAAATAGGCTCGTGGAGACTTATCTGTTATTTTCCACTGCCTGGCTCCCCTGGGGGATCTGAGACTGAGTTACTCAGCCCGGATCTGTAATATGGCTGGGACCGCCCTCTGCCGACCCTTGCATCTGCACCACTGGTAAGCAGATTCGCCACTCCCCTCAGCCCAGCACCACTTCCAGCTGGCTAATTTTTTCCCTGTAAACTGCTAGGGGGTTCCGGCAACCAAACCGATTGTAAGGAAACCCCTCTCCACCCCCTGTCAGACCTTCCCACTCTCGTGGGTTTTTTTCCCCCACCCTCACAGGTCTACCGGTGAGGTTTCGGACTGCCCAGTCCCCCTCCCCGAGAATGGGACCCTGGTGCCTGTGTTTCCGGCTGGGGCATAAAGAACTCACGACTTTATGCTGCACAGTCCACCTCACACTCCAGTTACCTCCAGACCGAGGGAGTTAATATTCCCATGCCCCAGGCTCCCTGCAAAGACCACACTCTCAGGCTCCTGTCCCCAATCAGCCATCCCCTGCTTCAGAGCTGGTGAGTGCGCACCTAAACCAACGCCTTCTTCCCCTCTTCTCCTCATTGTACTTTTGATTTGCATTTCCCTAATCACTAGTAATGCTGAATATTTTTTCATGTGTTTCTTCGCTGTTTGTATTTCTTCTTTGGACAGATGTCATTTCAATTCTTTTGCCCATTTTTAAATTGGATACTCAGAGTTTTTATTGTTCAGTTGTATGACCTCCTTATATTTCATGTATATTAAACCCTTATCAGATATGTGATTGCCAAATAATTATTCCCATTGAGTCAGCTGCCTTTTCACCCTTTTAACAAAATCCTTGAGGTACAAAGTGTTGAATTTTGAGGAGGTCCCGTTTATCTACTTTTTCTTTTGATGCTCATGCTTTGTGCTTAAAGTTTAAGAAACTACTACCTACCACAAGATCTTGAAGATGTTTTCCTACATTTTCTTCAAAGTGTTTTATGGTTGTATTTATATTTAGGTCCTTGATCCATTTTGAGATAATTTTTGTATAAGGTGTGAGACAGGGGTCTTCTTTCTCTCTTTTGGATATGGCTATCCAGTTCTCCTAGCACCATTTGTTGACTAGGCTGTTCTGGCCAAGCTGGGTGGGCTTAACAGCTTTGTCAAAAATCACTTGACTACATGTGAGGCACAATTTCTGAGTTCTCGATTTGGTTGCATTGGTCAGTCACTCTGTCCTTATGCCAGCACCATGCTGTTTTTAGCACTGTAGCCAAATAATATCCTTTAAAGTCAGGAAGTGAGAGGCCTCGAACTTCATTCTTCTTTTATAAGACATTTTTGGCTATACAGGTCCCATCACCTTTCCAAATAAATTTTATTTTTGGCTTTTTTATTTCTGCAAAAATGTCTGTTGGTTTTTGATGACTGATTCAATCTCTACAATTGTGATTGGTTTGTTGAGGTCAGTGTAGGTGGTTCATGTGTTTCTAGGAATATGTCCATCTCATCTATATTTTCTAGTTTTTAGCATAAGTTGTTCATAATATCCTCTTATGATCTCTCTTTTTTCTGCTGGTTCAGTGGTAATGTCCCCCCTCTGATTTCTGATTTTATTTATTTGTGTCTTCTCTCTTGTTTTCTTTGTCAGGCTAACTAAGGGTTTGCAGATTTAGTTGATATTCTCAAAGAACCAACTTTTGGTTTTGTTGATTCTTTCTGTTGTATTTTTGTTCTCGGTTTCATTTATTTATGCTCTGATCTTTACTATTTCTTTCCTTTGGCTTGGTTTGGAATTAGTTTGCTGTTCTTTTGCTAGTTCTTCCAGGTGTGCAGTTAGATCATCAATTTTAGCTCTTTCTTCTTTTTTAATGTAAGCATTGAGGATATAAATTTCCCTCTCAGCACAGCTTTTGCAGTGTCCCATAGGTTTTGATATGTTGTGTTCTCATTTTCATTCATATTAAGATACTTGCTGAATTCTCTTGCAATTTCTTTTTGACCCACATATTGTTTAAGAGTATGTTGTTTAATGTACATATATTTATGAATTTTACCTTTTTCAATCCATGTTTGATTTCCAGCATCATTCTGTTATGATCATAGAAAATATTTTGTATAATTTCAATCTCTTAAATTTATTGAAACTTGTCTTGTGATGCAACATATAGTCTATCTTGGAGAAGGAATCATGAGCACTTGAAAAGAATGTATATCTTGCTCTTTTGGGGTGCAGTGCTCTATAGAGGTCTGTTAGGTGTAGTTCATTTATCATATTATTCAAGCTCTCTTTGTTTATCCTCTGTCCAGATGTTCTATCCAATACTGAGAGTGGTGTATTGAAGTCTCCAAGTATTATTGTAGAGACATTTATTTCTCCCTTCAGCTTTGCCAGTATGTGCCTCATGTATTTTCAGGCACTGAGGTTAGGTGCTTAACATTTAGAATAGGGGCCAGCTGTATAGCCCAGTGGATTAGGGCACCGGTACACCACATGGGAGGCCCCGGGTTTGCTTCCTGGGGACCTCTCCAAGCGGGCAGATGGCCTTGAGAAAGGCAAGCTGCTGTGGGCGGGGCAAAGCCACCATGGGCAAGGCAATAAGCTGCCACGAGCAGGGCAGAGCCGCCACAGGCATGGCAAGTCACCCGTGAAACACGGAGCTGAGCACCCGCAAATCACGGAGCCGAGCAGCCCGCAAAAACATGGAGCTGTGCTGCCCGCAAAACATGGAGTGGAGCCGCCCGTGAAATGGAATGGAGCCACCCACGAGCGGGGCCGACTTAGCACATCACCGCAAAATCAGGGGAAGACAAGAAGCAGACATAGAAGAACACAGAAGAATGGACACACAGCAAGAGCAAGCAGAAAGGGGAAGGGGATATGTAACAAAAACAACAACAACAACAACAACAAAAACATTTAGAATAGTTCTTCTTGTTGAATTGCTCCTTTTATTAATATATATTGAACTTCTTCATCCTTTATAACAGTTTTACATTTAATATCTGTTTTGTCTGATATTAGTATCGTTACTCCATCTCTTTTTGTTTACTATTTGTGTGGAATATCTTTTTCCAGCCTTTCACTTTTAATCTGGTTTTGCCCTTCGGTCTGAGGTGAGTCTCTTGTAGACAACTTATAGATGGCTCTTTTTTAAAATACATCCTATCATTCTATGTCCTTTGATTGGGGAGTTCAAGCTATTACAGTAAATGTTATAACTCTAAAGGCATTATTTACTTCATCCATTTTGAGCTTTGGTTTTCTGTTGTCATATCGTACTATTGTCTATCTTTTTGCTCTTTAATTTACCCTTTCTAATAATTTTCATTTTTACACTCTTCTCCAAGTCTCTCCCCTTGTTTTTTCCTTTCAGGTTGCAGTACTCCCTTTATTATCTCTTGTAATTCTGGTCTTTTGGTAACATATCCTATCAGTTTTTGTTTGTCTGTGAAGACTGAACTCCCCTTCATTTTTGAAGGACAGCTATGTCAGATACAGAATTCTTGGCTAGCAGTTTTTCTCTTTTAGTACCTTAAATACATCATACCACTTTCTTCTCTCCTCCATGGTTTCTAGGTTAGAGGCCAGCACTTAATCTTATCGAGTTTCCCTTGTATGTGATGCTTTGCTTTTCTCTTGCTGTTTTCAAAATCTTCTCTTTAGTTCTAATATTTGTCATTCTGAATAGTAGGTGTCTTGGGGTAGGTCTATTTGGGTTTATTCATTTGGGGTGTGTTTTCCTTCAATATTGATATTTATGTCTTTCATAAGGGTAGAGAGGTTTTCCATCATTATTTCCTCAAATATTCTTTCTGCCCTTTTTCCATTTTCTTTTTCTGGGATACTGGTAATGTGTATGTTTTTGCATTTCATGTTATCATTCATTTTCCCGAGACCCTGTTCCATTTTTTCTATGTTCATCTCTTTATGTTCTCCTGTCTTTTCCAGTTCTGATGTTCTGTCTTTGAAATCACTAATTCCGTCTTCAAGCAATTCAAATCTGCTCTTATGTACCTCTAACTTTTCTTTGCAAACTTTCAAAATTGTTCTTTATTCTAGCCCAGTGTCTTCTTAATATCCTTTATCTCCTTAGTCATATTTTCTTTCAATTCTTTAATTTGATTTAGGTGAGTTGTGTGATTATCATTGATTGTCTTAAATCCTGAATCTCTTCAGGATATTTGTTTTTCTTCCTTTGGCTGGGCCATTTCTTCCTGTTTCCTAGTATGGCTTGTAATTTTTTGCTGATGTCTAGGCATCTAATATATTGGTGAATTTACTCTGATAGCCAATTTTTCTCTCTTGCCTATTAATATTTTTTCACCTTTCTTTATTGATATTTGGTTCAACTTATCCTATGTCTTCAAAATTGCCCAGCTTAAGATATCAAAATCATGCCAGGGAGTCACTAATGAGGCACAGACTTTCTCCCAGGGGTGGGTTAAACAGTGCTCTAAAAACAGTTTTTCCATGTAATTTCCAGACCAGCCAGCAGATGGCGCTTGTTGACACACCTTTCCACAGAGGTGTATCTCTCTTGGTTTTCCTTTGTTTTTGTCTGGCCAGAGCCGAGATTCAAAGCTATCTCCCCTGGATGAATTCACTGAAGAAAAACTACCTGACTCTCCCTCCATTTTCCTTTGTTACAGCTGACAAGGAGGAAAACGTCTGCCCCCCCCCCCCTCAGTCATCTGCAATGAGCCAGCGGTTTTACTCCCACTGAATATCTTGGGGGAGAGGGTTGGAGCTCTTTCTGGTAGCTGGGAGGTTTAGTAACTCACAATTTGTTGTTTTGACTTCTTTGTCTCTCTGTCCCTCACCCTCCTGGGAGTTGTGAAGCACTGTTCTGGTTTGCTGACCCCCAAAGCAGGCCCCTCTGGCAATTTTTGGCTCTTTCTCCATTGTTTTTATGAGAGAGCTGAGTTTATCTGCCTGATATGACCGAGACATGATTTTTTATGTAGAAAATTAAAAGGAATCAACAAAAAAAACCTCCTAGAACTCAAAAGTGAGGTTGACAATACTATAGGATACCAAGTCAATATGAAAAAGTCAGTTGTATTTTTCTAAACTATCAACAAATAATTGGACATTATAATTAAATATACAAATTTACAAAAGCTTAAAAAATCTGAACTACTTAGAGCTAATTCATACAAAAGATGTTTGAGAAACTATAACACTTCACTGAGAGAACTAACTGGAAAGGTATATCATATTTATGGCTTGGGATTCTCATTATTATTGAGATGTTAATTCTACCCAAAAATGTGCCACAGATTCAATGAAATCTCAGCCAAAATCATAGCATGTCATTTTATGTGCATAAGGTGATTCTAAAATTTAAATGAGACTTCATCATAATTAAGAGATTTTTCTCTTCAAAAGATGCTATGATCTTGGGCATGGAAAGACAAGCTATGATCTGGGAAAAATATTTGTAAATCACATATTTGATAAATAACTTTTATCTAGAGTATTTTTTTAAAGTTCCCAAATGCAATAATAAGAAAACAAACAACCTAATAAAATTAGCAAAATATTTCAATATATACTTCATCAAAGGGAAATTAATCATTAGGAAAATGCAAATTAAAACCACAATGAGGGGGACGGATGTGGCTCAAATGGTTGGGTGTCCGTCTCCCATATGGAGGGACCCGGGTTTGATCCCCGGGATCTCCCGGTAAAAACAAACAAACAAACTAAAAACAAACAAAATCACAATGAAATATCACCACACCCTTGTTAGAATGGTTAAAATTAAAATGACTCATCATACCAAGTATTGACAAAGATATGGAGTGAATACTTATACAATAATGTATAAGCATGCAAAATGGTAGAACCACTTTGGAAAAGAGTTTGGCAGTTTCTTAAAATATTAAACATATGCCTACCATATAAACCCATCACTCCACTCATAAGTATACACCCAAAATAAATGATAGTATATGTAAACACAATTACTTGGATATGCATGCGCATAGCAGCTTTATTTGCAATAGACAAAAAATGGAAACAACCCAAATATCCACAGACAGGTGAATGGATAAACAAATGTGATATACCTATACCATGGCACACTACTCAGCATGAAAATGAAACAAACTGTAGATACAGGCAATAACATGCATGAGTCTCCATTATGATGAATGTAATAAGTCAGAAGAGAATACATATTGTATCATTCCATTTATATATTATAGAAAATGAAAACAAATCTTGTGACAGAAAGCAGATGAGTACTTACCTAAAGACAGGTCACCAGTCAGGGAAAAGTCAGATGCGGAGAGGTGTGGGAGGATTACAAGGATTTCAAGAAGGAGGAAGCAACTTTCAGGGTTCATGGATTTTTTCATTATCTCAAATGCTATGATGGTTTCACAATTGTATACATACTTCAATATTTGTCAAGTTGTACTCTTTAAATAAGTGAAGTTTATTGTATTTTAATTTTGACTCAGTAAATCTATAAAATAATAATAATAGAAGATGCGTATAAGGCTTTTCGTATGTCAGGCATTGTTCTTAGTTCTTGATACAATACACATAAAACATATAAAAAAAGAATTTAACACCATGCTTGTAGTAGGTACTCAATAAATCTTAACTGAAAATAAGTCTGGTTTATGTAAATTTTTTCTATGAAAATGTTTAGCATAAACTAAAAAAAAATATCTCTAATTACATATAGTATCATAGTTTCCCTTTGGTACATTTTTGGTCCAAACAAAAATGCAATAAAAAATGTTTCCCTGTATCATGGAACCCAATCATACCTTCTCTTTCTCTCACTACACACACACACACACACACACACACGCATATATATATATACATTATACACACACCCGTGTACAAATTGAAATTCATTTAAATGGATTAAGCAGATTTTTAGGAATCTATTCAATGATACCTAGAAGACAGAAATTTCAAAGTCAATTTACTAACAAGGTGCCTGAAACACAATTGGTGAATCAATGAACAATCTTGTTTCCCTTTTAACTGACATAGTCATGTAAAAGACTTACTGAAAATAACTTTCACTAATTTAAAAATAAATTTGCATTGGTCCTATAGCCTAAAAGTTGCTACTATTTGTGAAAAACAGTACTTTTTTGTATAAATATCTCCTAATTCATGATGCTAAATAAAATAAATGCTGTTTCCAAACTGATTTTGGCATTTAAATTAGTACTATTTGTGTAACATTAATTAGAGAAAACTATAAAATGAAATGAATCATTCACCAGTTTAATATCAGTATTTTAAAAATCCTATCTCTCCTTTTCTTTTCTACTTTGTCACAGTGTGAATATCTTCATCCTATCATTACGTAGATACTCTGGCTTATCAAAGGACAGAGTTCATTGTAGAGTCAATAGCTTACATTTTATAGTAAAGATAAGGTATTAGGGTGAAAAAATGTGAGGAGGGGAGAAGTATGAAAAAGAGGAGGTAGAATGCTGAAGAATTTTACTACTTAGGTGTAAAATAATTACTTAATATGCATGCTAAATAAGTAATTTCTAAAAACACTGTTTAGTTTTGAACATATTTAATTAATCAATCATTCAATATTTATTAAACTTCTATATTTAAGGAACTATGTGAGACACCATGATGGATGATTCTTTTTTTTTTTAAGATTTATTTTTTATTTGTTATATATCCCTTCCTTTATGCTTGTTCTTGCTGTGTTCATTTTTGCATTCTTCTGTGTCTGCCTGTCTCCCCCTGCTGTGGCGACCTGCTGAGTCAGCTCACCGCACGGCGGCCTGCCCTGCTCACAGGGGCTTGCCCTGCCCACGGCGGTTTGCCCTGCCCATGGTGGCTTGCCTTCTCGAGGTGGTCTGCCCGCTCGAGGAGGCCCGGGAACCAAACCCGGAGCCCCCCATGTGGCAAACCGGAGCCCTACCAATTGAGCTACAGCTGGTTCCCATGGATAATTCTTAAATCTCCAGGAATGATAGTACATAAGAAAAATAGCCTAAGGCTGGAAATTGAACTTTGGGAAACAACACATTTATAAGGGATGTGGAAGAACTAAATCTAGTGAAGGAAAGAAACAAGGAAGAATGAAAGAGAGAAGAGGAGAACCTGGGTAGTATGTCATTGTGGAAATCAAGCTTATATAATTAATATAATAATATGTTATTCGACATTTAGGTTCTGTGATATACACTACGGGTGCTCATTAACAGCCTGTTTTCCTCTTCTTTCAGGCATGTAGAAGACAGCATTTTTCAGTATCCTTGCAGATAGACTTGACAATTTGACAATTTCTGGCCAATGAACTTTGGGCAGAAGCGCAGCTATCAACTCTGGGCCAAGGCATAGAAGAGCAAACATAAGATATCCTTGTACCCTCTTCCCTGTCATGTTTTGGGATGATGGACTGTCCATCAACCTGTGTCCTTGAATTGCTATAAGAAGCATAGAATTCTACTACAACATATAACATGAAGGAGAAATTAATTTGTGTGGTATTAAATAACCGAGATTTGAGGGTTGTTTGTTAAGTTTTAGTTATATTGACTAATATAGGAAACAAGGGTTAAACATTGCTATGGTTCAGAGAGACTAAAACAAATTTTCCCAGCCAAATTTTAGTGGGATTGTGGTGGCTTACAAATAGGTATGATCTTATTTTAAAGGGTTTCCTTTGTCTAGATTAGAAAAAAACATATTCCTGTGGTTCAGATAGAGGAAGTAAAACAGGGACAGATCAACTTTTGGGGGGTAGTATATATTGATTTACCGGTAATTTCTTATTTCATACCTTTAGTTTATTTTGTCATTGAACACCATTTACATACCTTTAAGTCCCACATCACAGTTCTCAGAACATTGCTGTCAGGTATCTTCTTATTATTGGCAGCCTATGAAAATTTTAACAATTTCCATGAAGCACTTGGAAATACTACAAATGATTTTCTATAGAGTTGTTGAAAATAAGTTTTAACCACCCCTTCCAATTTCTGCTAAGACATTGTACTAGTGAACACCACTAGCTCCTTCTCCCCAAATCAACTCCAGTGGAACTAGAGAAAACCTGGGAGGTCTAATGGCTGTTTTGATCTGTTGCCTGAGGAGATGAAGACTCTAGTCTAGGATATTTTGCTCTGGCTCCCACTACCCTCCACCTTGCCTCTGGACCATAAATGGTGCCAGCATCCATGCAGATATAAGTGTCCTCAGGAATAAAATCTTAACAGGCTAGGAGTTTCATAAACATGTGGGTATTGATAGGGCTTGAATAGTCATTTTCCATCTTCCTCTGCCACCTCACTCAAATCTCAGAACTGGTGATACACACATGAAGGAGCTTTGCTGGGGCCTACTCATGTCCTCCTCTTGCCCTACAAACAACAATTAAGGTCATCAGGGCAGGAGTGTGCCCTTTGGTCTTCCTCCATATATGTTTCTGGACAGTGTAATGAACACCCTGAAAGGAATATTAGTTCACAGGTCAAAATAAGGAGACACTAGGGAGTATAACTAATTTTTTTAAATGCCTCCCCCCGCCAAAAAGAAAAACCAATAAATTTTAGAATTGATGGGACAGGAATTCAAATTAAGCCTAATAAATATACTAAAAGAGATAAGGAAAGATATTAAGATACTAGTAATATGAAACTAATAAACTATAAAAAAAGAACCAAGTAGATATATTGCATGTAAAACATATGGTAGTTGAAATAAAGATTAAAATAGAGTAAATAGCAGGACTGGTACAGCTGAGGAATTAATAAATTGAAAACTCAATTGAGTCAAAAGATAAAGATATCAAAAATAAGAAAGTTGAGCAATGTGGAGGATATAAGTAGAAGGACTAAAATCTGGATATTGGAGTCCCAGAAAGAAAGAGAAATAAAAAAAGAAAAGAGTTAATATTTGAAGGAATAATGGAGATAGAGGAGAAAAAAGTCCCAGATTTAAAGAGGAAAGATTTCAATTTTTTTTTTAAAAGCCTGTTGTGACAAACAGGAGAGATTTAAAAAAAAATAAATAAACACCCACATTTAGGCATTATATAAAATTTAAAATAATCAAAGGCAAAAAATTTCTAAAAATTTCAGAAAGACCAGATCACCTATATGGGAACAGGGATCAGACTGATGTTAAATTTTTCAATAACAACGTTGCTTGCCAAAAGACAATGGGAGAATATTTTTAAATCATTGAAGTGAAATTTGAAATCATTCAAATTTTTTAAAGAGATAAATAATCATTCCAGTGAAGGAACATGATAAATATATTTTCAGGTGTACAATGCCTCCACAAAACGACATGTCAAAATGGTTTTGATTGCATTACTCAAATGAGAAGGGAAACCAATCTCGAAGCTACTGTAAGAGAAATGTGAAGCAACAGTGCTCAAATACTTTACAAAATTTGTTGTTGTCAAAAAAATATATACTTTAAAAAGCTAAGACCAAAGAAAAGAAAAAGGGAAAGATAAACATTATGACCCAGAATTAAAATTATTGATAATATCAACCCATTGTGTTGCAGTGTGAAGAAGGTGTCTAATAGACCTGAGAATATGCTAAAGTTCTTGTCTCTTGTTAGAGGAACATATAGACAGCATCTATTTTTTAAGCATGAAATGATTGAAAAATTGGAAAGTAGGCCAAATTGAAATAAAAAACTAAGATGATAGAAACAAGTCCAAGTATACCAATAATTTCAGTAGAAGTCAGATTGGAGAAAAAACAAGATACATGCCATTTACAAGAAACACACAAAAGAAGAAACAATCCTGTGCACTGAGAGCTATTAATTTTGTTGGTTCTGATCATCCATGCATGTATTGTTCATAATAAATCATTATATTTCTAGGCTATCAATTTGCCTGTTAATTGAAACAGAATAATTGTGTTTGCAAAGGCTGATTATAATGATAATCCAACCTGGGTTGAGGACATGAACAATCAGTATAAGAGCAAAGCAACCTACTCAACAAAACCAGGAATAAACAGATTTTTTTTTCTTGAATAGAGGCAATATCTCTTTTGATTGTTATAAAGTCCTAAGCATGCAGCATCCTGAATGAACATATCATGCTACATGAGCAACTATGGGGAAGTATATAAAGATTAATATTCTAATAGGATGAAATTATATTAAAAGTAATCGTATCCATTTAGTAGCATTTTTCATCATTGTATTGCAAATATTGCAAAGTAATCAGGCTTAGCTAGTAAGCGGTTCTTGTAAATGATTGTAAGTCATATATTTCAGCTGAATCAAAATTTTTGTTCTCATTTTTTTGGTTAAAAATCACTGAACTTTGTTGACAGAATTATCATCATTTTCATCATCATTATCATCATCATCACCTTTATCATCACCACCTTCACGGGTAGAAGTATCTCTTTCTCATATTTCTCTGTCTTTCTCTCACTCTCTCTAGCTTTCTCACTCTCTTGCTCTCTCTGGCTCTCTCTGTCTCTCACTCTCTCGCTCACACACATAAACACACATAAAGCCAACTCTTTCTGCTTAACTTTATGAGGATTTTGCACGAAGAAAGTCTTTAATTTGCCTGGTGACTATGAAAGGGTTAAAAATATAAGGTGTCTCTGGGGTAGTCATGCAATTCAGGAGCACAAGAACCAAAGAGCAGATTTGTGACTTCTGGCTGATGAATCATTAAGGATGGGCATAAGTTACAAAAATAATCAATAAAGTGATAGTGCCAAGTCAGTGCCTTATACGGAAGTCACAGCTATCCTACTGTTTGCAAATTGTACTTAACATGATAATGTGTTGATTAACTTGCTAAATTGTGGTGGGTGGAGATACCACTTCCTTAAAAGGCCAGAAGCTGCCAGGTATTTAAAAGGAAGTTAATACCGAGAAGCTTTTTCTACAAAACAGGCATCTTTTTCAAGCAAAAGCTTAGCTGTTTAAAGAACAGAAAGAGTACCTTAGAAGAATGAAAATCTGGGGCTTGGAAACAACTTTGGGCTTATTTTTGTCATTGCTCAGGAAAAAAAATAACCAAAGGGGCCAGCAATGGGACCTGGACAATCTCTTCAGACAAGCAGTTCCTACCCAAATTCTAAGTAAGCAGGATTCTAAATCAAATTGGCTTTTCTATCAGGAAGGAAAATTTCCCTTAACAAGTGATTAAATGGATTTTGTACTCCCAATGTGTCTTGTGTGACTTAGTACTTTGGGTAGTATGAGGTTTTCCAGGGAATGGATAAGGTGATATTTATAGTTGGATGATCATAAACTGTACCATAGGATGAGAGAGAAAAGCAACTGTAAGATACTACTTAAATATTAGTTTATCCTTCATTATTGCATATTACTTAATACCATTTTAAAGTCTTTGTCATGTCCAACCAAAGAAAGAGACTCCAGCCTTGTAATTAGACCATCCTTTCCACAACAAATGTAAGGAGATTGGGATGAGTGAACATCGGTGTCCATACTACTAAACCTCCATGAGTCTTCTATTCAAGAATTGTGCTGTTATATAAGTTACTTCCTTAAATATAAAAATCTCTTAGAGTTAAAAAGTAAAAAAATTATAATCACCTGTGTGGTATACATTCATATTTCGGTACTTTCATTGAAATGACCATATGAAAATTCTATTATATAACTGTCCTTTTGACCAATTTGTAGTTTGAATTAAGAACTCAGTATGTGCAAATTGCATGCTAACAAAGGCTGAATACTTTGGGAAGTGAATGCTAGAATTATTTTATGTTATCATGGGGACTTTAAAATGGCAACTGGAAACTTACAGTAAAATATTTATCTTAAAAATTTATCAATATTTCAGAAACACATCTAACACGTGGCTAATGAAGCAATATGGAAATACAGAAACATCAAGGAAATGTCACATATTTGTAAGTTTGATTTGATGTACATTGCCTTGATGTCTTAAGGAATTGGGGCTCTGTTGGTGCCATTCTCAATTAAGGTGGACACACATGTGGTTACAGCATATCACTGCTGCTCATGTACTGTTTCAATAGGCACTAACCTGTTAAAATGGGCTCATATTGATTTCTTGTCTCATTTGATCAGGTGGCTACAAAGCTGATGATTTTCTAACATTGGAAGCTTGCTTGTGATGAAAACAAGCACCTGAAGAAAGAAGGAGAGAGAGGCAAATGTGGGCGCTATGGTTGCTTGTATTAATGGTGGTTTTCATGTTGTGAGTAGGGGTGCTTTGTGCCTACCTAAGCCACAGCCTCCCGCATTTCACATCCTCCAGTTTATCTCCATGAGATGAGCAAAGGAGAAGGTCTGTTCATATCCACTCCAGAGGCCTCAGTTTAGCATCTGCTTCTTAACACTGCATGCCCCTTCCACTGCTCCCAGTTCCTTCATGAATTACTACCTTCTAGAATCCCCCATTGTCTTCCACAGTGGGATGCTGGACTGGACTCCAGGCTGCTGTGATGTTGAAATCGCACACTTGGTTTCATTAATTTGTAGCTTAGCTCCTCCTCCTATCCCCCAACACCAACAGTCAAGGTTGTATGAATGAAACAGTTTTCCCTGAAGAGTTGGGAGTAATTAGAGAAAATTAATTACAACAGAGGAAAAAACTTTTAAGTTGTACCCTAAATATGTCTGTTCCATTAGTTCAAGAGAAGCAAAAAAGACAAGTTAAGATCCTCAGAAGAAGTAACTTTCTAAATCTTGTTCATCTTCCTTCTTTTTCCTTGCTTCCAATGCTCACCCTTCCCTTTTAGGTAAAATTTTACCACCACTACCCAGCACCCACAGGGACTTATCTTGTCCTTGTTTCCATCTCTCTCCTTCAAAAATTATATCCATAAAATAAAAGTATCTTCAACCATACATTTTTCAATCTCTCAGATATGTAATCTGGAAAATTGAGGGGACTTTGGGAGAACAGTCCAGGGTGGACTTTGGTACTCTAAAGGAGGAGTAGCCTACGGTCTCAGACATTTGAGGTAAAGTTATGCCTTTTCTAGGCATAATAATGGTTAAAACTTATGCACACACTTGAATGAACAATAAATCTCAGAGAAGAGTCTATTAAGAAACAGAAACATTTTCCTAACTGGAACATAATATGCAAAGATAGGATACATTTGATATTATACAGAGCTATGTCAATTGCCCTGTTTGCCTTAACAGGTGCATTACAGAGTCACTGAACCCAGAAGGCCCACTTCTTTGATACATAGAGTTCTGGCAAAGACTTTGAATTTATACTATATATATATATATATATATATATATGTATATATAAATATATAAACCTGAGGTCAGATCCACTTCTCGGGAGAAGTTGAGAAGAGGAGGTTTTGGTTTTGCAGTTACACAATTGTTCTATAGTAGCTCAAAAATATTTCAACAAGTAGAAGCATAGTGATCTGTCCAAAGTATGTCTCAAAATGGTCAACAGAAATGATCATTCAAAATAATAAATTATAAAATCATTGCATGTGTCAGAGTTCAATTAGGAAAAGAGAAACCATATCAGATGTTTTAACAGAGATAATTTAAAAGGGGGAATCGCTTAAATACATTAATTTGTGGACCAAAAAAAAAAAAAAAAAAGAAAAGCAAAAAGGGAACCTTGAAGTACGGAGGTGGCTACCACCCTTAGGATGGAGATAAACAAAGGAAGAGTTTGTTTGCACATCCTTGGAACCTGGCAGCTTAAAGAAAGACCCCATGGAGCTAGACTCAAACCACTTAGGAGGGCAGTGATGGTGATGGGAAGTATGGGGTAAAATTGGAAACTGAACAGAAGTGGCTGGAAGAGCTGCTGCTAAGGTGATGCTGACAGGCACAAAAAGCAAACCAGGAAACAGTAGCAAGTCCCTTCTTCCTCCTCTTGCCCTTCAGTCTCCCTTTAGTGCCCTCCATTGGGACAACCTAACCGGAATCCGGATGGCAAAGCAGAATAATGATTTCTGTGAGGTCTCATCCCCAGCATCAAAGAGCAGAGTGTAGAAGGGTGGGCTTGGGGCTGAGATTCAATGGCTTCATAACTGTATAGTTATTAGCATATATAAAAAAAGATACGATGCTTTTCAGTCCAGAAATGCAGAAGTGATTTTCCATCAGATAGTCTTATAGAGCAACTAAATGAAGAGACATTTGAAAACCATTGAAGGACAACTCTGAAAGGAAATATAAGTAAATCCAGAATTAATAGAATGCATTATATGGTCTCTGAAGGAATATAATATATCTAAACTGTCTCTCTGTATAGCTCTATATCTAAACCATCTTTCGATATAGAATAGTCTTATTCTCAGGAACAAGACTAGGATCTTCACTGTCAACACCATTATTTAACATTATTCAACATTGAACTAGAAGTTCTAACCAGAGAAATTAGGCAAGAGAGAGAAATAAAAGGTATCCAAATTGGAAAGGAAAAAGTAAAACTACTTGCAGATGATATGATCCAATGTGCAATGAATCCTGAAAAATCCACAACAAAACTGCTAGAACTAATAAATGAATTCAGCAAAGTGGCAGGGTACAAGGTCAACATGCAAAAATTAGTAGTGTTCTGTAACTAGTAATGACCATTCCACAGAAGAAATCAAGAAAACAATTCCATTTACAATGGTAAATAATAGAATCAAATATCTATGAATAAATTTAATGAAAAATGTAAAGGACTTATACATGAAAACTACAAAATATTGCTAGAAGAAATCAAAGAAGACCTATGCAAGCAGAAGGAGATTTGTGGTCATGGATTGGAAGACTAAATATTGTTAAAATGTTGGTTCTAGGGAACCAGCTATGGCTCAATTGGTAGGGCTCTGGTTTACCACATGGGAGGCCCCGGGTTCAGTTCCCAGGGCCTCCTGGAGAAGGCAAGCCGCCGCGAGCAGGCAAGCCACTGTGCGGTGAGCTGACTC
>PVKH010001052.1:0-11587 GCA_004027955.1 Chaetophractus vellerosus | reverse complement strand
AGTCCACTCAATTGGGAAAGAATAGTCTTTTCAACAAATGGTGCTGGGAAAACTGTATATCCATATGCAAAGACTGAAGGTGGACCCCTACCTCACAGCATGTACAAAATTAACTCAAAATGAATCAAAGACCTAAATATAAGAACCAAAACTATAAAACTCTGTCATGGTATGTACCCCAGAAAAACATGTTCTTAAATTGAATCCATTCCTGTGTGTGTAAACCCATTGTAAGAAGAAACTTTTGATGAGATTACTTCAGTTAAGGTGTGACCCACTTCTAGGATAAGTCATAATCCTATTACCTTAGCCCTTTATAAGCAGAATGAAATTCAGGCAGAAAGAAAGAAAGCTACAGAAACAAGGAGCTGAAATAAAAAATCCTGGAAGAGAAAGCAAAGACCACCATTTGCATTGCCATGTGACAAGCTAAAAACAAAGAATTGCCAAAAACAATCCCCAGAATGTCACAGTCTTCAGGAAGAAAACATTTTCTTCATGGTGCCTTGATTTGGACTTTCTTTTAGCTTCAAAACCATAAAAAATTAAATTCCCATTGTTTAACCTTACTCATTTGGTATTTTCTTGAGCACACTAGGAAATTAAAACAAACTCCTGGAAGAAATCATAGGGAAGCATCTTCAGGACCTTGTGTTAGACAAAAGTTCCTTAGTCTTGTACCAAAGAACAAGAGCAAAAGAAAAAAAAAAAGGATAAGTGGGACTTCATAAAAATTTAAAACATTTCTGCAGCAAAAGACTTCATCATGAAAGTAAAATCACAACCTATACCATTGGAAAAAATATTTCAACAACACATATCCAATAAAGGTTTAATATCCAGAATATATTAAGAAATCCTACAACTCAACAGCAGACAAACAATCCAATTAAAAGATGGGCTAAAGACTTGAATAGACATTTCTCCAAAGAAGATATACTAATGACCAATAAGTACATGAAAAGATGCTCAACATCATGAGCCATTAGAGAACTGCACATCAAAATGAAATGATGATGAATGCACAGCACTGTGATTATACCAAAAGCCATTGATTGTACACTGCGGTAGATTGTATGGTGTGTGAATATATCTCAATAAAACTGCTTTTTAAAAAAAGAGGTATGATTTCATACTTCTTAGAATGTTTCTATTAAAAAAATAGAGGAGGATTGTGGGAAGATGGCATTGGATTAGGCAAGCAAGTCTCAGCTGTCTTCCAAAAACAATGGAGAAATAGCCAAAAGCTGCCTAAGGGACCTGTTTTGGGGGTCAGCAGATTAGGAAAGTGCTTCACAACTACCAGGAGGTTGAGGGACAGAGAGACCAAAAACTGAAAACAATAAACTGTGAGTTACTAAACCTTCCAGCTGGTGGGAAGGGCTTATCTCCTCCACCTCCAAGATATTGACATGGGATAAAACACCTAGCTCATTGCAGCTGACTGAGAAGGGAGCAGACATCTTTCTCCCTTTCAGCTGTTACAAGGGAAAAGGGAATGGGAGTAGGCAGGCTTTTCTTCAGTAAATTCAGCCTGGAGAACCCATTTTGAATGTGGGCTCCACCCAGACTAAAACAAAGAAAAACCAAAAGAGAAATACATCTCTGTGGAAAGGTGTACCAATGAGCACCATCTGCTGGCAGGTCTGGAAATTGCATGACCGCACTTGGGTCTCTCTGTTGTCTAACTTCTGGGAGAAAATCTGTGCCCCACTAGTGAGTCCTTGACATGATTTTGATAACTTAAGCTGGGAAATTTTAAAGACTTAGAATAAGTTGAACCAAATATCAAAGAAGAACTGTGAAAAAAATAATAAAAACAGGCAAAAGAGAAATTGGCCATCAGAGTAAATTAACCAACATATTCAGATACCCAGACATCAGCAAAAATTACAAGCCAAACTAGGAAACAGGAAGAGATGGCCCAGCCAAAGGAATAAACCAAATATCCTGAAGAGATACAGGATTTAAGACAATTAATCAGTGGTAATCACACAAATCACACAAATCTCCAAAATTAATTTAAAGAATTGAAAGAAAACCTGACTAAAGAGATAACAGATATTAAGAAGACACTGGGTTAGCATAAAGAACAATTTGAAAGCCTTCAAAGAAAAGTAAAAGACCTTATGAGAATACAGATGATGGAACAAATAGAAAATACATTAGAGGCACTTAAGAGCAGATTTGAATTGCCTGAAGACAGAATTAATGATTTCAAAGACAGAACATCTGAACTGGAAAAGACAAGAGAACAGAAAGGGAAGAGATTGGAAAAAATGGAACAGGGTCTCAGGGAAAGGAATGACAATATGAAACACAAAAGCATGCACATTAACGATGTCCCAAAAGGAGAAGTAAATGGAAGAGGGGCAGAAAGAATACATGAGGAAATATAATGACTGAAAACTTCCCTACCCTTATAAAAGACATAAATATCAATGTAGAAGAAGGACAATGCACCTCAAACAGAATAAATCTGAATAGACCTGCCCGAAGGCATGTACTATTCAGAATGACAAATATCAGAGATAAAGAGAAAATTCTGAAAGGAGCAAGAGAAAAGTAAAGCATCATATATAAGGGAAACTCCAAAAGATTAAGTGCTGATCTCTTATCAGAAACCATGGAGGGGAGAAGAAAGTGGTATGATGTATTTAAGGTATTGAGAGAGAAAAACTGCCAAGCAAGAATTCTGTATCCAGCGAAGCTGTCCTTCAAAAATGAGGGTGAGTTCAAAGTCATCACAGACAAACAAAAACTTATAAAATATGTTTCCAAATGACCAGAATTACAAAGCATACTAAAGGGAGTGCTGAAGCCAGAAAGGAAAAAAACAAGGATGAGAGACTTGGAGAAGAGTGTAGAAATGAAGATTATTTTAAAGGGTAAATTAAAGGGTCAAAAGATAGACAATAGTACCATATGACAACAGAAAGCCAAAGGTCAAACTGGACAAAGTAAGCAATGCCTTTACAGGAATCACATTGAATGTTATTGGATTGAACTCCCCAAAGACATAGACTGATATTATGGATAAAAATATGAGGCATCTATATTCTGTCTACAAATGACTCACTTCAGAGGTAAGGACACAACCAAGTTGAAAGTGAAAGGTTGGAAAAAGACATTCCATGCAAATAGTAGCCAAAAAAGATCTAGAGTAACAATACTAATGTCAGAAAAAGCAGGTTTCAAATGCAAAACTGTTATAAGGGAGAAAGAAGGTTGTTATATATTTTAAAAAGGGGGCAATTCAGCAAGAAGTAATAACTATACTAAATATTTATGCACCCAACCTGAGTGCCCCAGGATACATAAGCAAAACTGAAGGGAGAAAGAGATGTCTCTACAATAATAGTTAGAGACTTCAATATGCCATTGTCTGTATTGGATAGAACATCTGGACAGAGGATAAATAAACAGAGAGCTTGATAAATGAACTAGACCTAACGGACATCCATAGAGCATTGCACCCCAAAACAGCAGGATATACATTCTTTTCAAGGGCTCATGATTCCTTCTCCAAGATAGATCATATGTTGCATCACAAGACAAGTTTCGATAAATTTAAGAAATTGAAATTATACAAAACACTTTCTCTGATCATAACAGAATGAAGCTAGAAATCAATAATAGATGGAAAAAGGGAAAATTCATAAATATATGGAGATTAAACAACACATTCTTAATATGTGGATCAAAGAAGAAATTGCAAGAGAACTCAGCAAATATCTTGAGATGAATGAAAATGAGAACAAAATGCATCAAAACCTATGGGACACGCAAAGGGAGTGCTGAGAGGGAAATTTGTAGCCCTCAGTGATTACATTAAAAATGAAGGAAAAGCTAAAATTGAAGACATAAATGCACACCTGGAGGAACTAGAAAAAGAACAGCAAACTAATCCCAAACCAAGCTGAAGGAAAGAAATAGTAAAGATTAGAGCAGAAATAAATGAAATAGAGGAAAAGAAAACAATAAAGAGAATCAACAAAACCAGAAGTTGGTTCTTTGAGAAGATCAACAAATTAGACAAAACCTTAGCTAGACTGACAAAGAAAAAAAGAAAAAAGACACAAATAAAATCAGAAACGAGAGGGGGGACATTACCACAGAACCTGCAGAAATAAGAGAGATCATAAGAGGATACTATGAACAACTGTATGCCAAAAAATTAGACAATGTAGATGAGAATGACAAATTCCTAGAAACACACAAACCAGCTACATTGACCCTAGAAGAAATAGAAGACCTCAACAAACCAATCACAAGTGAAGAAATAGAAACAGTGATAAAAAACCTCCCAAAGGTGAAAAGCCCAAGACCAGATGGGTTAACAGGTTAATTCTACCAGTCATTCAGAGACAACCTAATACCTGTTGCTCAAGCTCTTATGAAAAATTGAACAGGAAAGAATGCTACCAAACTTATTCTATGAAGCCAACATCACCCTAATACCAAAACCAGATAAAGATACTATGAAAAAAGAAAATTACAGGCTGATATCTCTAATGAATATAGATGCAAAAATCCTCAACAAAATACTTGCAAACAGAATCCAAAAGCACATTAAAAGAATTATACACCACGATCAAGTGGGTTTTATCCCAGTATGCAAGGGTGGTTCAACACAGGAAAATCATTTAGTGTAATAAACCACATTGATAAACTGAAGAAGAAAAATCATATGAACTTCTTCATTGATGCAGAAAAGGCATTTGACAAAATACAGCACCCTTTCTTGATAAAAACATTCCCAAAGATAGGAAGATAAGGAAGCTTTCTCTATATGGTAAAGTGCATATATGAAAAACCTACAGCTAGCATTGTACTCAATAGTGGAAGACTGAAAGCTTTCCCACTGAGATCAGAAAAAAGACAAGGATGCCCACTGTCACCATTATTCTTCAATACTGTGCTCTTAATTCTAGCTAGAGCAATTAGGCTAGACAAAGAAATAAAAGGCACCCAAATAGGAAAGGAAGAATAAAACTTACAACATTCACTGATGACATAATCCTACATCTGGAGAATCCTGAAAAATCCACAACAAACCTACTAGAATTAATAGGCGAGTTCAGCAAAGTGTCAGGATACCAGATTAATACACAAAAATCAATAGTGCTTCTATACACTACTGAGTGCAATCTTAGGTGGAAACCAGAAAAACATTCCATTTAAAATAGTGACTAAAAGAATAACAAATTTAGGAATAAACTTAACTGTGGACATAATGGACCTGTTTTCAGAAAACTACAAAACACTGTTAAAAGAAACTGAAGAAGCCTTAAATATGTGGAAGGATGTTCCTTGTTCATGGATTTGAAGACTAAAAACCATTACAATGTCAATTCTACCCAAACCGATTTACAGATTCAATGCAATCCCAATAAAAATTCCAACAGCCTTTTTTGCAGAAATCAAAAAGCCAATAATCAAATTGTAATGGTATGGGGCCCCGAATATCCAAAAATGTCTTTAAAAAGAACAAAGTTGAAGGACTCTCACTTCCTGACTTTAAAGCATATTACTTAGCTACAGTGGTAAAAACAGCATGGTACTGGCATAAGGACAGATAGATTGGCCAATAGAACCAAACTGAGAACGCAGAAATTGAACCTCACATCTATAGTCAAGTGATTTTTGACAAGGCTGTTAAGCCCACCCAGCTGGGCCAGAACAGTCTATTCAATAAATGGTGCTGGGAGAACTGGATAGCCATACCCAAAAGAAAGAAAGAAGACCCTTATCTTGCACCTTATACAAAAATTATCTCAAAATGGAACAAGGACCTAAATATAAAAACAACAACCATAAAACTCTTTGAAGAAAATGTAGGAAAACAATTTCAAGATCTTGTGGTAAGCTGTAGTTGCTTAAACCTTACATCCAAAGCATGAGCATCAAATGAAAAAATAGATAAATGGGACTTCTTCAAAATTAAACACTTTTTCACCTCAAAAGACGTTGTCAAAAGGGTGAAAAGGCAGCCAACTCAATGGGAGAATATATATGGCAATCACTCATCTGAAAAGGATTTAACATCCATGAAATATAAGAAGATCATACAACTCAACAATAAAAAGATGGAGTATCTGATTAAAAAATGGACAAAAGACTTGAAAAGGCTCTGTCCAAAGAAGAAATATAAATGGCAAAGAAACATACAAAAAAATGTTCAACATTCCTAGTGGTTAGGGAAATGCAAATCAAAACTACAATGAGATATCATTCACACCTATTAGACTGGCTGCTGTTAAAAATTCAGAAAGCTGTAAATGTTGAAGAGGATGTGGAGAGGTAGGAATGCTTATTCACTGTTGGGGGGAATGCAGAATGGTACAGCCACTTTGGAGGACTGTTTGGCAGTTCCTAAGGAGGTTGAATATAGACTTGCCATGGGACCCGGGAATACCAATGCTAGGCATATACCCAGAAGAACTGAGAGCAGTGACACGAATAGACACCTGCACACTGATGTTCATAGCAACATTATTCACAAGACCCAAAAGCTGAAAACAACACAGGTGTCCATCGACTGATGAATGGATAAACAAATTGTGGCATATACACATGATGGAATATTATGCAGCCGTAAGAAGAAATGAAGTCGTGAAACGTATGACAACGTGGATGAACCTATCGGACATTATGTTGATTGAAGCAAGCCAGACACAAAAGGACAAGTACTGTGTGGTTGCCCTATTATGAACTAAATATATTATGTGAAATATAAATATATTATGTGAAGTATGAATATGGGTAGAGTTGCATATATAAGACCATTTTTCTTTGAAGGTGAACAAATGCAAGCTAATACTACAAAATGTTAATATCAGAGAGAAAAACCCACATTATACTAAGTGAAGAAGACCAGAGTACTACATATTGTATGATTCCATTTATATAAAATGTAAATATAAATCAATTTATGAAGATGAAATGAGATTAGTGGTCTGTAGGTCTGAGGAAGGGATGCTAAGGGGTGCACAGTCTTTTTGGAGTACTGAAATTGTTCTAAAATTTTTGAGATGATGAATGTACAATATTGTGAGTATATGAAAAACCATTGATTATACACTTTGGATAGATCATATAGTATGTGAACATATCTCAATAAAACTGCTTAATAAACAAATACTTATGCAAGAATAGCCAGAAATAGCAGCCATGTACAACAGGGGAAACAGAGAGATTGAGAGTGAGGAATTTTCTTGTTTGTTTGGCTTTTTAAATTATTATTATTATTATTTATTGATATAATGGACATGCTCTAATAATGATTGAAGTGATGAACGCACAACTATTTGATTATACCAAATACCATTGATTTTTCACTTTGGATGAATTGTATGCTGTATTAGCCAAAGGAGTGCTGATGCAAAATACCAGAAATCGGTTGGTTTTTATAAAGGGTATTTATTTGGGGTAGAAGCTTACAGTTACCAAGCCATAAAACATAAGTTTCTTCCCTCACCAAAATCTGTTATTACATGTTGGAGCAAGGCAGCTGCCAACGTTTGCCAGGGTTCAGGCTTCTTGGGTTCCTATCTTCCGCAGGGCTGTATTTCTCTCTGGGCTCAGCTCCTCTGTTTCTCCACAAGGTCAGCTGTAGACTATGAGGCTCTCTAGGCTTTGCCTTTTGCCACAAGGCCAGCTGTGAACTGTCAGATGAACAGCTCCTGTCTTTTCCCAGAGCCTTCAATCCTTTTTCACGACCAAGGTCCTCTGTCTGCTTACTCTCCGGGGCTCCAGCTCAAGACTCCAACATTGAAATTCCTCCAACTCTGTCCTTTGCCATGTCTTTTATATTTGATTCCCCAGTCACCAAGGGTTGGGGCTCAACACCCTACTAATGTGGCCCAGTCAACACCCTAATTATACTTAATCATGCCCAGTTTACAAGCATAATCCAATATCTATTTTTGGAATTCATAACTATATCAAACTGCCAAACTGCTATACTATGTATCTATAAAATTGATTTGTTAAAATAAAAAAAGGAGAAAATAAGTTTTGGAGAGGATGTAGAGAAATAGGAACACTCATTTACTTCTGGTGGGAATGTAAAATTGTACTGCCATTGTGGAAAAGAACTTGGCAGTGCCTCAGAGAGTTAACTATATAATTACCAAATGGTCTGACAATCCCACTGCTAGGTATTTACCCAAAGAATTGAAAGCAGAGATTTGAACAGACATTTACACGCTGATGTTTATAGTGGCATTATTTACAATTGCCAAAAGATGGAAACAAACCAAGAGCTCACCAACAAATAAATGGACAAATGTGATATATACATATAATGGAATATTATTCAGCCATAAAAAGGAATGAAGGTCTAATATATGCGACAACATGGATGAACCTTGAAGACATTATGTTGAGTGAAATAAGCTAGACACAAAAGGATAAATACTGTATGACCTCACTGATATGAAATAATTATAATAAACAAATTTATAGAGACAGAAACTAAAATACAGGTTACCAGGGGCCAGGGTACGGGTAGGGAAAGGGGAGTTAATGCTTACTTTGCACAGAGTTTCTTCTTCCTTCTTTCCTTCTTTATTTCTTTTCTTTCTTTCTCTCTTTCCCTCTTTCTCTCTTTCTTTCTTTCTTTTTCTTTTTTTGGTACTGTGGCCAGGGATTGAACCTGGGACCTTGTATGAGGGAAGCCAGGACTCAACCACTGAGCCACATCAGCAACCCTGAGTTATTTTTTTCCATTTGTTTGCTTGTTGTTTGTTTTTGTTTGTTTGTTTTTAGGAGGCACCAGGGACCTAACCCAGGACCTCTCATGTGGGAAGCAGGTGCTCAATCATTTGAGCCACATCTGCTCCCCAGGATTTCTATTTAGGGTGATGGAAAAGTTTTGGCAAGGGATGGTCCTAATGGTAGCACAACATAGTGACTGTAATTAACACTAGTGGATTATATATCTGAATGTGGTTAAAGTGGGAAATTCTAGGTTTATAACTGTTACTAGAATAAATTTTTAAAAACAAGTCTTAGGACTGTACAACACAAATAGTGAACCTTAATGTAAATTATGGACTATAGTTAGTACTCTAATAGTGTTGTTGCATCAATTGTAACAAAGGTACTACTCTAAGCAAAGTGTTAATAATAGACACATTGTGTGTGGGGAAGTATGTGGGAACTCTATTTTCTTCATGATTTTTGAAAATCTACAACTTCTCTTTTAAAAATACATAATAAACTTAGTTTGAAATGAAAAAAAAAGGCATGGACCTACGAAAAACAAGATTTACACTTCCACATTAAACAGAAAAAGTGACCTTGTCTCATGGCTCGAATGTTGTAAATATGCCCCCTGTCTAATAGATGAGTGTCATTATTGGTATGACTTCCTCAAGGTGATGTTAGCTGCCCCTCCTACAGATCCACATAGCATTTTGTGCTTCCCTGCTGCAGGAGACCTAAGACCTTATCCCACAGTAGTGTTCTTGGAGGAAAAGTTGAATATAGTCACAGAAAAAACAGATCCTCGGGCCTTTGCTAGATAAAGAGAAAAGACATCCAAGTTCCTGCTAGCTTTTGTTTCCACAAAGTCTGGCTGTACTTTGTCTCCTGCCTTTGTTTTCTCCAATATGTATCTCTAAAATATTCCTATCCTTAGTTATTGTGGTGGGCTTCTTTATTTGCAACTAAAATTTTTGCTCTTGATAATTTTAGCTCTTCATAAGTCACTACTGTATATGTGATATCTAATACTCAAAGCAATCTGGAAAATTAGATGTTATTATGTTTATTTTATAGGTGAGGAAGCAGGTTTGGTAGGTTAAATAATTTGAACAAAGTAACATGGCTGGATATCCTGGAGTGTGTGATTTCAAAGTCCATGCTATCTCTATTTTATCACATTGTTTCTTGTAAAGTAATTTGAGGACAAGGTAGTATGTCAAGGCTGATCCAACAGAACCAGAAATGTGCAGAGTTCAAAGCCATAGCCATAAATAGGACAAAGTTTTTCCCAGAAACTTTTGCTCTGGAAAAGAATGAGTAGATAGTCAAATCTTCATAATTAAAAAAAAAAAAAACATAAGGATTTTGGCTGTTTGGAAGAACTAAAAGTTGCAATGCTGAGACAGGTTAATGATTAGAAAGGCAAAAAAGTCACTTCATATAATTTCTGATAGGAGGTTATCAGATGAATCAAGATTAGAAAGGGTCAAGCTTTGACTGGATAGAGAATTTTAAAAATTGATATTTTAGATTTTATGATTTGAAAAGTTATTGATTTTGCATAATTTGAAATGAGATATTTGTCTTTTGTTAGATATATGGTATGCAACTATTTTCTCCCAGCCTTGACTTGCCTTTCCATGCTCTTAAAAGGAGCTTCAGCAGAAGAAATATTTTTAATTTTGATGAAACCCAATTTACCAATTTTTCCTTTTATAAATCATGCTTTTGGTCTCGTGTCTGAGACCTTTTTACCTAAACTTAAATTGCAAAGATTTTCTCCATTTTTTTCTATTAGCGTTATCATTTTATGTTTTTCACTTGTCTGTGATTTATTTTGAGTTAATTTTTGTATAAAGTGTGAACTATAGGTGGAGGTTCAATTTTTTGTGGCCTATTGATGTCCAATTGCCCCAACACTATTTATTAGAAAGTCAGTCTTTCCTCTATTGGCATGATTTTGGATGCACTTGTGTGGGTATATTTTTGGGTTTGCTCTTTTGTTCTATTAAGCTATGTCTATTCCTCCATCAACACCACACAGTCTTGATTACTATAATTATATAATAAGTTTTGAAATAAAGTAGATGTATTTCTCCCTCTTTATTCTTCTTTGTTAGGTTTTAGCTATTTTAGGGCCTGTGTATTTCCATATAAACTATAGAATAAGCTTAACCATGTCTACAAAGAATCCTGCTGAGTTATTGATTGGATTGCATTAAACCTACAGCTCAATTTAGGGAGAATTGTTGTCTTTACTATGTTGCATATTTCCATTTATTTAGTCCTTTTATTTCTTTCATCAGCATTTTGTAGTTTTCAACATGCAAGTCCTGTACTTCTTTGGATAGATTTACACCTAAGTGTTTCTTTTTATTTTTTGCATGATTATAATTGATATTGTATTTTTATTTTTGTTTTCCACGTCTATTCCTAATATATATAAATATAACTTATTTTTGTATATTTATCTTTTATTATTCAAACTTACTAAACTTACTTATTCATTTTAGCAGATTTTTGGTAGATTCTGTGGGATTTTCTTCATAGGCAATCATATCATCTACAATTATGGACTGTTTTATTTCTTCTTCTCCAATTTATATACCTTTTATTTCCTTTTCTTCCCTTATTACACTGGCTATAACTTCCAGCACTACGTTGAATAAGAATGGTCCAAGAAGACATGCTTGCCTTTTTCTTGATCCAAGAGGGAAAGTGTTTAGTCTTTCACTATTAAGGCTAATATTAGCTGTAGCACCATAGCTGTAGCACCATTGCTTTTTGTAGAGCTCTTTATCAACTTGAAGAAGTTCTTCTCTATCCCATTTTCTGTGAGGTGTTTAATTTTTAAAAATTTTATTGTGAATCAGTG
>PVKH010001051.1:0-32504 GCA_004027955.1 Chaetophractus vellerosus | reverse complement strand
GCTGCTTTGAGGGAAAAGAGCCTTCCCAACACCGCTTGGATCATCTCAGATGGGTACTTATTTTGTCTGATCAAAACCAGCCCTTTGGGAGACTGAATATCACTCATTTCTCTGATTCTGGGGTCTAGAGCTCAATTTGGAGACTTCCCCTGGGAGGGGAAAAACATAGTTTATTTCTCACTTTCATAAAAAAGAATAAGAGCTAATATTCCTTTTAGAAATCATACTGGTTATATCCTGATTTATATGTGTTTTGTTTTGTTTTTAACAAGGTTTGATTTTCAGTGGCCAAATTGTTAAGCACACAAAAAGTTCTTACAACAGGCTTGAGGAAAATATTGTTTTCAGACCTCCCTTCCCTTGCTCAGCTTTCTATTTCTGTTAATGGGCTTAAAACTAATTAGAGTAAATTAATTCCTCAGAATAATAACAATTGCCAGGGAGTCACACACTGACACTTTATTCTTAGAGACGCGTGCTTCCTGGGGGTTGGGAAGGAATTACAACTTCTTAATGATCTATGGAAAGAAAGCAGCCTGGATCTGTATCAATTGTATTTTATTTATTTGTTTCAGAAATGTTTTAATGAATTGCAGGGAAAAAATGATACATCTCAATAAAAGTGGTTACCCACTCTGAACTGTACTCTCCTGGTCACCACAAGAGGCTAATTAGGCTGCTCTTACAGCATTTGGGACAGGGAGAAAGCGCCAAGGAAATCTGTGATGAACAGTGGCCATTATTTATTCATGAATTCATGGATTTCTTTCATATTTACCATTTTCAAAAGGCTTGGGTCTCATCAGCATATGGGAATCTTGGAGAAATGTCTGGCCCACATGCTTGAAAGGCCAAAAGTAGGGAAGCCTGAGTCACCCTGCCCAGATGATGGAGCCCAATCTTAAACTTGATCCCTCGTGTTATTTGACCCAGCTTACATGATATATAGCTGTGTTGTACTCTCTACAGTCCAAATAACAATATCATCTGAGGCCAAGAATTCTCAGTGTTTCTATCATCTGACTGGTCCAAAGGCTAAAGGAACTGCCATATCAACCTCCAATATCTCTCTTGAACTTATTCATTTTTGTTCATCTACACAGCTAATGCCCTTCTACCAGCCCATACCATCTCTTACCACCTCTAACCAGACCATACTAATCTCAACTTCCCATCTATTCTCTCTCCTATCACTACCTTCTGAGTGGTTGGGTTTTTTTTTTTCTTCTTGCAACTTAGGTCTAATCGTCACCATCATCAGCATCAACATTATCATCAGCACTTAAAGTATCGGTCAGGTCTTAGTTATAAGCAAGAGAAATGAACTCTGGCTAAGCAATAAATGATGTATTTAATGGATGTTGGATAGTTTCCATAATCCCTAGGAAGTCCAGAGACCCAGGTGTGAAGCTACACAGTCAGGAATGATTCCAAATTTTTTCTTCTCAGGGATGGTCTGATGAGGGCATATATCCTGCACTGCCAAGCACAGAGTATATAGTTTGCAATGTAGGGGTCTTGGCATCGTCAGCCTCTTAAATGGGCTCTGACTCACAAGACAGGAAATACCCCAAACAAAGGATAAAGTTTAGATGTTGGATGGCCAAAAAGAATGACTAATGTCCAATTTATTTAGCACCTACTATATGCCAAAGACTTTATATACATTTTTCTCTTTTCAGGAGGCACAGCGAACCAGGGACCTCCCGTGTGGGAGGCAGGAGCTCAACTGCTTAAGCCACATCTGCTCTCACCTGGTACTTTTTTGTAACACTCACTGCTTTACTCAACTCTTCCTCTAGTATACTGAGAGCTTTGAGGGAGGGCAGGAATGTGTCCTAAGCATCCTTGAATCCCAGCATCTGGCACATCCTGAGTTCTCAATAAGCATTAGTTGAATGAGTGAATTCATTTTCTATGTGGACATTTCATTTTATGCATTCTGTAAGTGCCAATTTACTTTCTCTGGTGATAATAAATTCTATTTTTTTTCCTATTGGGTTGCATCATCGTCTTTTTGGTGCATTGCTTTGCCACGGCACCCTGGCCTATGCCTTTCCGCACCACACAGGGCCCTGTGCCTCTCCACGCCATGCAGGTCTTGGAAAACTTTTTTCTTTTCTGTTTTTTTTTTTTTAACCAGGAGGTCCCAGGATCAAACCTGAGTCCTCCATATGGTAAACAGGAGCTCAATTGCTTGAGCTGCAGCCACTTCCCCATATATACATTATTTTCAAAATATATCGACAAGATGGGCATTTTTTGACATTTTAAAAATTAGAAAATTAAAAGTCAAAAACGTTCATGGAATCTGCTGAAGCTCACAAAGCTAGTAATCCACAGAGGCAGGGCGCCTCCTCTCTGCTTGTCTTACTCCAGATTATCATCTCGCTGCCCCACAATGAGTGTCCTGGAAGGATTCCTAACTATTACTCAGAAACCTCCTTGCCTTACTACTCTTTGGTCCTTGTAATTTGAATTCTAACCATTACCTATTCCTTGACGGACTCATCCAGTTTCAAGCACCCTAGTATTTTATATTTGGTTCCCAATTTCCTTTTCTTTGACCCTCAGATTGTGCTAAAAACCATGATTCAAAATCTCTCCTGTGTTCAATCCACTTCTGGCTACTTCTTGAATGGAATGTCCAAACTTACGCTTCATTGCCAGGTCTTCTCAATTCCCTATGAATTGGGATTAATTCGCCTTCAAAGACACCATGATAACTAAAAATAAAAATAAATAAAACAATAAACCCTGTAATTCTCCTTAAGGTTGCTTGAGTGTTCCCTTTAAAATAGAAATATGATCTTGATTTGCCTATCTCTCTCTGCTTAAAGCCATACAATGTCTTCCCATGGCTTATCCTATCCTTATCCTGGCCTCAAATGCCTAGACTGAACTTACTCCTGTTCAATTCTCCAGGCTCATCATCATGTTGCCCTTTCACTCTGATTTTGCACCAATTCCTCACTTTCAATATTTCCTCCATTAATGGGCCATTGCTCTCCTTTTCCTGGAGTTGTCACCCTTTCTTTTTCATATAATTAATTCTTACTCATCCTTCTGCTTTCTTAGGACTCTTTGCCTTTCCTTGGATACTCATCACAGTTGCAACTCCACAACTGTTTCTATGAATATCTGACAATACCTATCTCCACCATTAGGCTCTAGGCACGATGAGGACTAGGATTATAAGGAGTTTACTCAATATCATCATTCTTGTGCTTATTATGTACTAGTTGCTCAACATATTTGTGGAAGGAAAAAATGAAGGAGGGAAGGAGGGAAAGAAGGAAAGACAGGGAAGGGAATGAAAAGACAGACAGAAGGAAAGGCCAGAGTCTCAGATTTGTAGAATCCAGCTTTTCAGTTGATTTCACCCAATCCTGGTTGGATATGGAAAGGGAGAGACTTGGGATATAGTATATACTAACAATAAGAAATCAAAATAAATCAAGACAGGAGGATTGTGAGAAGATGACTACAAACTGACAGGCAGAGCTGCATGCTTTCACAAAAAACAATGAGGAAAGAGCCAAAAGCTGTCAGAGGGACCTGCTTTGGGGGTTGGTGGACCACAACAGTGCTATACAACTCCCAGAAAAGTGAGGAACAGAGAGACAAAGAAGCCAAAAGCAGAGTCCACTTTGAATCTCCAATCCAGAGATTTAACAAAGGAGCACAGTAAAGCCAAGACTGAAACGCCTCAGGGTAAAGGTGCGCTGATGAGCACCACCTGCTGGCCAGTCTGGAAATTGCATGAAAAAAACTGTCCGCACTCTGTATCCAAACCCGGGGAGAAAATTTGCACCCACCTAGTGCATCCCTCACCCAATTTTGAAAACTTAAGCTAGGAAATTTTAAGGACTTAGAATAAGTTGAACCAAATATCAAAGAGAAACTGAAAAAAAAAAATAACCAAGAGAGAGAAATTGGCCATCAGAGTAAATTCAGATGCCTAGCCATCAGCAAAAAAATTACAAGCCATTCTAGGAAACAGGAAGAGATGGCTCAGGCAAAAGAAGACACCAAATATCCTGAAGATAAATAGGATTTAAAACAATCAGTGAAAATCACACAACTCTCCTAAATCACATCAAGGAATTTAAAGAAAATATGACCAAAGAAATAACGGATATTAAGAAGATGCTGGGATAGCATAAAGAACAGTTTGAAAGCCTGAAAAGAAAAGTAACAGAACTTATGGGAATGAGAGACACGATGAATGAGATTAAAAATATATTAGAGGCACATAGAGCAGAGTTGAACTGCCTGAAGACAAAATTAGTGATTTTGAAGACAGAGCATCTGAACTGGAAAACACAGGAAAACGGAAAGAGAAGAGAATGGAAAAAATGGAACAGAGTCACAGGGAATTGAATGACAACACAAAATGCACAAACATTCACATTATTGGTGTCCCAGAAGGAGAAGAGAATGGAAAAGGTGCAGAAAGAATATTTGAGGAAATAATGACTGAAAACTTCCCAAACCTTATGAAGGACATAAATATCAATATCCAAGAAGGACAAGACACCCCAAACTGAATAAATCTGAATAGACCTACCCCAAGACACCTACTATTTGGAATGACAAATAATAGAGATAAAGAGAGGATTCTGAAAACAGCAAGAGAAAAGCAAAGCATCACATACACGGGAAGCTTGATAAGATGAAGTGCTGACCTCTCATCAGAAACCACAGAGGTGAGAAGAAAGTGGTATGATGTATTTAATGTACTGAAAGAGAAAAATTGCCAGCCAAGAAATTCTGTATCTGGCAAAGCTGTCCCTCAGAAATGAGGGTGAGTTCAAAGTCTTCACAGACAAACAAAACTGATAGAATATGTTACCAAAAGAGCAGATTTGCAAGAGGTACTACAGGGGTGCTGCAGCCTGAAAGAGAAAAACAAGGGAGAGAGATTTGGAGCAGAGTGTAGAAATGAAGATTATTAGGAAGGGTAAACTAAAGGATAAGAAGACAGACAGTAGAACGATATGACAACAAAGAGCCAAAGGACAAAATAGATGAAGTAAGCAATGCCTTTACAATAATAACATAGAATGTTAATGGAATGAACCCCCAATCAAAAGACATAGACTGACAGAAAGGATTTTAAAAATGAGCCATCTATATGTTGTCTACAAGAGACCCACCTCAGGAATAAGGACACAACCAGGTTAAAAGTGAAAGCCTGGAAAAAGCTATTCCATGCAAATAGTAACCAAAAAGAGCTGGAGTAGCAGTACTAATATTGGGCAAAATCGATTTCAAATGCAAAACTGTTATAAGGGATGAAGAAGGTCATTATATATTAATAAAAGGGGAAATTCACCAAGAAGAAATGACTATACTAAATATTGATGCACCTAACCTGAGTGCCCCAAGATACATGAGGCACAAACTTGCAAAAATGAAGGGAGAAATAGATGTCTCTACAATAATAGTTGGAGACTTCAATATACAACTCTCAGTAAAGGATAGAATATCTGGACAGAGGATAAATGAAGAAGCAGAAAGCTTGAATAATATGATAAATGAACTAGAACTAACAGACGTGTATAGAGCATTGCACCCCAAAACAGGATATACTTTCTTTTCAAGGGCTCATGGATCCTTCTCCAAGACAGACCATATGTTGGGTCACAAGACAAGTCTCAATAAATGTTAAAAGTTTGAAATTATACAAAGCACTTTCCCTTATCATAATAGAATGAAACTGGAAATCAATAGGAAAATTCATAAATATATGGAGATTAAACAACATACTCTTAAATAATCAGTGGGTCAAAGAAGAAATTGCAAGAGAATTCAGCAAATATCTTCAGACAAATGAAAATGAGCAAACAACATATCAAAACCTATGGCATACTGCAAAAGCAGTGCTGAGAGGGAAATTTATAGCCCTCAATGCTCCATCAAAAAAGAAAAAAAATTTTTTTAAGAAAAAAGAGCTAAAATTGAAGATCTAACTGTACACCTAGAGGAACTAGAAAAAGAACAGCAAACTAATCCCAAACCAAGCCTAAGGGAAAAAAATTAAGTAAAAAAGTAAAGATCAGGGCAGAAATAAATTAAATTGAAAACCAAAAAAAAAAAAAAAATAGGAATCAACAAAACCAAAAGTTGGTTCTTTGAGAAGATCAACAAACACTTAGCTAGACTGACAAAGAAAAAAGAAAGAAGATGAAAATAAATAAAATCAGAATTGAGAGGGGAGAATTACCTCTCACCCTGCAGAAAGAAGAGAGTTCTTAAGAGCATACTATGAGCAACTGTATGCCAAAAAACTAGACAATGTAGAGGAGATGGACAAATTCCTAGAAGCACACAAACCACCTACACTGACTAGAAGAAATAGGAGAACTCAGCAAAGCAATCACAAGTGAAGAGATTGAAATAGTCATCAAAAACCCACCTAGGATGAAATGCCTGGGACCAGATGGCTTCAAAGGTGAATTTTACCAATCATTAGACAATCTAATACCAATTGTGCTCAAGCTCTTCCAAAAAATTGAACGGGAAGGAATGCTACCAAACTCATTCTATAAAACCAACATCACCCTAATACCAAAACCAGACAAAGATACTACAAGAAAAAAAGAGAAAATTACAGACCAATATCTCTAATGAATATATATGTAAAAATCCTCAACAAAATACATGCGAACAGAATCCAAAAGCACATTAAAAGAATTATACACCATGATCAAGTAGGTTTTATTACAGATATGCAAGGGTAGTTCAACACAAGAAAAACAGTTAGTGTAATAAACAACTTTCATAAATTGAAGAAGAAAAATCACATGATCCCCTTAATTGATGCAGAAAAGGCATTTAAGAAAATACTGCAACCCTTCTTGATAAAAACACTTCAAAAGGTAGGAATAGAGAGAAGCTTTTTCAATATGGTAAAATGCATATATGAAAAACCTACAACTAGCATAGTACTCAATAGTGAAAGACTGAAAGCTTTCCTGCTGAGATCAGGAACAAGACAAGGATGCCCACTGTCACTACTGTTATTCAATATTGTGCTAGAAGTTCTAGCTAAAGCAATTAGGCTAAATAAAAGAATGAAAGGAACCAAAATGAAAAAGGAAGAAATAAAACTTTCATTATTTGCTGCTGATATGATCGATATCTAGAATCTCCTGAACAGTCCACAACAAAACTACTAGAACTAATAGATGTGTTCAGCAAAGTGATGGGATACAAGATTAACATGCAAACATCAATAGCATTTCTTTACAGTACTGATGTGCAACCTGAGGAGGAAATCAGAAAAAAAAATATGATAGCTGTATTAGTCAGCCAAAAGGGTACTGATGCAAAGTACCAGAAATCTGTTGGCTTTTTTAAAGGGTATTTATTTAGGGTAGAATCTTACAGTCACAAGGCCATAGAGCATAAGTTACTTCCCTCACCAAAGTCTGTTGCCACATGTTGGAGCAAAATGGTTTCTGATCTCTGCAAGGGTTCAGGCTTCCTCTTCCTCTTCTTCTTCCTCCTAAAGCTCTGTGGTCCCAGCTCCTTTCTATCTCAGCTGTAGGCTAGCGTAAGGCTTGTCTCTCTCCCTGAGGCTCATTTCTTCCTGGGCTTTTGCAGCTGTTCAGGGCTCTGGTCTCTTCAGCTGCAAACTATCAGGCTTTCTCCCCAGGGCTTCAGCATACAAAACTAAACTCTGTGTTCCCCTTCTCCGTGTATTTACTTCCCTGTCTTTGATGAAGCGTCCATTTATATAGCCCACAAGGGAGGGGACTTGGTGGGGACTCAACTTGGCAGGGACTCAAACTGAGTTGCCCTAATGATGTGGTCAAATAAAAGCCCTAATCTTAATTTAATAAAGTAAAAATGAAATCTCTGAATTGAATACAATCTAATACACCCAGAGGAACAAACCAGTTTACAAACACAATCCATTACCTACTTTTGGAATTCATAAATAACATCAAACTGCTACAATAGCATTTAAAACAATCAAATATTTAAGAATAAACTTAATCAAGTATGTACAGGGTCTGTATTTAGAAAACTACAAAACATTGCTAAAAGAAACTGAAGAAGACTTTAATAAATGGAAGGACATTCTGTGTTCATGGATTAGAAGACTAAATATCATCAAGATGTCAATTCAGGGGCCGGCTGTAGTCCAATTGGTAGGGCTCCGGTTTACCACATGGGAGGCCCTGGGTTCGGTTCCCGGGGCCTCCTCAAGCGGGCAGACCGCCTTGAGAAGGCAAGCCGCTGCTGGCAGGGCAAGCCCCCGTGGGCAGGGCAAGCCACCGCAAGCAGTGAGCTTACTGGGCAGGTCACCGCAGCGGGGGGAGACAAGCAGACACAGAAGAATGCAAAAATGAACACAGCAAGAACAAGCAGAAAGGGGGGGATATATAATAAATAAATAATAAATCTTTAAAAAAAAGATGTCAATTTAACACAATTGGCTTACAGATTCAGCGCAATCCCAATAAAAATCCCAAGTCTTTTTTGCAGAAGTGGAAAAACCAATTATCAAATTTATTTAGAAGGGTAAGCATCCCTGAATAGCCAAAAAGACCTTAAAAAAGAAGAATAAAGTTGAAGGACTCTCACTTTCAGACTTTAAAACATGTTACTCAGCTACAGTGGTAAAGACATCATGTTACTGGCAAAACAGACACATTGACCAATGGAACCAAATCTAGAACTGAGAAATAGACCCTCACATCTATAGTCAAGTGATTTTAAGCCCTCCCAGTGGGGCCAGAACAGTTTATTCAAAAAATGGTGCTGGGAGACCTGGTTAGCCATATCCAAAAGAAAGAAAGAAGACCCCTATGGCAGGGCTTTTATTTGACCATGTCATTAGGGCAACTTGATTTGAATCGCCACCCCCCTCCCCTTTGTGGGCTATATAAAAGGATGCTCAATCAAAGACAGGAGAGTAAATACATGGAGGAGAACAGAGAGTTTAGTTTGGGACACTGGAGTCCCCGGGAGAGAGCCAAGCCATTCAACTGATAGTTTGCAGCTGAAGAGACCAGAGCCTTGAACAGTTGAGAAAGCCAAGAAAGAAACAAGCCCCAGAGTGAGAGACAAGCCTTATGCTAGCCTACAACTGAGATCAGAAGGAGCTGGGACCACAGAGTTTAGGAGGAAGAAGGCTGAACTCTTACAGAGACCAGAAGTCATCTTGCTCCAACACGTGGCAAAAGACTTTGGTGAGGGAAGTAACTTATGCTCTATGGCCTTGTGACTGTAAGTTTCTACCCCAAATAATACCCTTTATAAAAGCCAACAATTTCTGGTACTTTGCAACAGCACCCCTCTGGTTGACCAATACAACCCGTATCTCACACATTATACAAAAATTAACTAAAAATGGATCAAGGATCTAAATATAAAAGCAACAACCATAAAACTCCTGGAAGAAAATGTAGGAAAACATCTCCAAGATCTTATTGGAGGTGGTAGTTTCTTAAATCTTATACCCAAAGCATGAGCAACAAAAGAAAAAATAGATAAATGGGACTGCCTCAAAATTATGCACCTCAAAGGACTTTGTCAGAAGGATGAAAAGGTATCCCAACTCAATGGAAGAAAATATTTGGCAATCACATATCCCATAAGGGTTTAACATCTATGGTAACAATGAGATCATACAAATCAACAATAGAAAGACAAATTACCCTATTAAAAAGTGGGCAAAAGACTTGAAAAGACAATTTTCCAAAGAAGAAATACAAATAACAAAGAAACACATGAAAAAATATTCAACACCACTAGCGATTAGGGAAATACAAATCAAAGCTACAATGAGATATAATTTCATACCTATCAGCCTGGCCACTATTTAAAAGCCAGAAAACTATAAATGTTGGGGACGATGTGGAGAGTTAGAAATGCTTATTCAGTGTTGGTGGGAATGTAGAATGGTACAGCCACTGTGCAGGACTGTTTGGCAGTTCCTGAGGAAGTTGAATACAGACTTGCCATGTGACCCAGCAATACCATTACTAAGTATATACCCAGAAGAACTAAGAGCAGAGACACGAACAGACACCTGCACACCAATGTTCATAGCGATGTTATTCACAATTGCCAAAAGCTGGAAACAACTCAGACGTCCATCAACTGATGAATGGATAAACAAATTGTGGTGTATACACACAATGGACTATTATGCAGCAGTAGGAAGAAATGAAGTGATGCGTATAAAAACATAGATGAACCTGGAGGACATTACGTTGAGTGAAGCAAGCCAGACACCAAAGGACAAATACTATATGATTGTGCTATTATGAACTAAACATACTGCATAAACCCATGGAATTAATAATTAGAATATAGGTCATAAGAAAATAGAAGGAGGGTAGAGAATGGAAGGCTGAGGGTTAATCTGTGTAGAACTGGTAAAAAAAAAGTTGTTTGTATATCATTGGAAATGGATAGAAATGGTTAAAGCATATCGTGGTGTTTGTAACTAGCAGTGCTATTGCATGGGTATGACAGTGGTCGAAAAGGAAAGTCTAAGGGCACGTATATTACTAGAAAGAAAGCTAAAAACTGTAACTTGGGACTGTATAAGACAGTAAAACTTTATGTAAAACACGAATTTGGGTGATATTGCATATTTAAGACTGTTTTCACAAAATATAAATAAAAATATACTACAGAGAAGTAAAAAGAATAGCAGCTATGTGTGCCAGGTGAGGCATAGAGATATTGAGAGGTGATGAGTTTTGTTTGCTTGGTTGGTTTTTGTTGTTTATTATTATTGGAATAATGGAAGTGCTCTGGGAGTGATTGGGGTGATGAATGCTCAAACACGTGATTGCACCAAATACCATTGATTATACTCTCTGGATGGATTTATGCTTTAGTAATATGTATCAATAAAATTGAAAAAGTTGCTTAAGAAAAGAAAAATAGGAATGTACAAAATAAATCAGAGATGGAAATGAAATAGCAGCTATGTATGGCAGGGGAAGCTTAGAGACATTAAGAGATGAATATTAAGGGGTACATTTTTTGTTTGTTTTTTTTTTGTTTATTATTACTATTAATATTGGAATAATGAAAATACTCTAATAGTGATTGAATTGATTAATGCACAACTATGTGATTATACCAAATACCATTGACTGTATACTTTAAATAGATTGTATGCTTTGTTAATATGCATCAATTAAACTGATTTAAAAAAATAAATCAAGACAATTTCCTGATTGTCTTGTTCCTCTTTGGATCACATGGCAAAACTCTTTCTATCTCTGCATTTTTTAATATTAACTACCGTGGATAGATAGGAATCTAATTGTTGGGTATATGGAGATGTATACCATAGCTATTGATTAATTATACGTTTGATTGAATGATTGATATTGTAATTTATTCTATACATAAAGTAGATGAATAAAATGTGTCCCTTGCCCTCAAACAGCTCCCAGGCCAGGAGAAGGAGACAATTGCATAAATAGATAAACAATAATGGACAAGAGAATGTAGTAACTACCAGGTTAACAGCACAGGCAATGCACCATGGCAACCCGAAGGAGTAGCAGGTGATTGTCCCAGGAGAGGTTGGAAAAATTTTCATAATTTTGAGTTGAGTCCTCTGTATTAGGCAGAAAGGTTGACCAAGTACAAAAGGGGGGCTAGGAAATCCCAGGGAGTGCAGTCCCCACATGCAAATCTTAGCAACATGATTTATTAACTTGTTGAAACATGCATGCAGAAAAGAGTACAAACTGAGCACACTCACATAAACCGCAGGCAGATTAAGAAAAAGAGCATCACCAGGAGCCCCTCATGTGCCCTCATTGTCACTCCCCACCAGGGTAACCGGTACCCTAGTGTAACATCATAGCTTGGTTTTGCATGTTTTGGGTTTTTTTTTACTTTATTTACTCTTTTGTAGATGGCTTCTTTCACTCAACATTGTGTTTGTAAGATTCACCCATATTTTGCGTGTGGATAGACTGTTTATTCTCATTGTGTGAATATATACAAATTTATACAAATAGCATTCTACTGTTGGGGAGCATTTGGATAGCTCCCAGTTTTAAACTACTATAAAGAATCCATCAATGAACATTCTTATACATGCATTTTGGTGGCTAGAGGAAGTCTTTCTACTGAGCATGTACTTAGAAAGTGGGATTGCTGATTTACAGAGTATCCCCATGTTTACCTTTAGTAGATAATGTCATCGTTTTTCAAACTGTCCCCACCAGAACACCCTTACTAGCACCTTGTTTTTCATTTTATTATTCTTTTGGAGGTTTGGGGGTATCCCATTGTGGTTTCAGTTTGCGTTTTCCTGACCACTAATAAAGTTGAGCACCAACTCAGATGTTTGCAGTGATTCAGATATCCTCTTTTTATGCAGTCTTTTGCATAGTAGGAGTTTATTGGATGTTGATTAGTTAACATGTTATGTTTTCTGGACAAACTGTATTTGCTTGTTCACATTTAAAGGGCCTCCTGATATATAACAGTGTCTTAGTAGTGATTAGCTCTTAGCATTGGGGAGGTCAGTGATAGGGAAATACTTCCCTCATGCTTCAAACTAGTGAACTAGTAGTGATGAAAGTGAGACACACGAGGCAAAAACAAAATCCTGGACATTCAGGTGAGAATGCAAATGATGAAAAGTTAATCCAAACTGGAAATACATTGACTCATGTCACTGAAACGCAAGTACATGAGAACAAGTCTTACCAGTCTCATACAATGATGAATCCCCAATGCCTTTAGTCGTGCCTGGCAACGAGCAGGCAAACAGTGAGGCGTCTGGATACAGAGACAGCAGGCTGGATCCAGGGCTTCAAGCAATGATGTTTTGAGTCAGCGTCACCCTATCGTTCCACTCTATACTGTGTTTTATACCGTAATGGATTATATTCCCAAAGGCAAGAGTCTTTTTTCCAATATATCCCTCCAGATTCACAAGAATTGAGTCTCACTGCCTGGCCTAGATTACATACCCATCCTTGAGCGAATCACTGAGATAAAGGTGATTGACCATTATAAATGGTCAAGACCAGAACACGTGACCATTTATGGTCTTAGGAAAAGTAAACTGAACTATGGGGACTGAAGTAAAGGAAAGAACATTACCCCAAATGAAGCTACAGTCCTTCACTATCAGCGAAAGCTGAAGAAATGACAGTAGGTGGCAAAATTAACAAATAACCACTCTTCAGAGATGTCTCCACATTTATATAGTATTTTCAGCTTTTTACAGTTTTGAAATACCAATTCCCTCCTTTGAGCTTCCAAGGATACCACCAGTACAAAAGGAGACTTATCTTTACACATAAAAAACAAAACAAACAAATTTTAAAAAACTGAATCTCAGAGACAGTGAGTGACTCGCACAAGGTCATACAGTAAAGAAATGGTAGAGCCAAAACTTAAAGCCAGAGCTGCCATTTTTGCCCAGTGCCCTTCCTCCTGGGCTTAAAAAGTTAGGAAAATATAAGAAGAAAATAGGGAATAATTAGCCATTCTTAAGAGCAGTTAGAGTTTGAACCGAAGAACCTGTATTCAGGTAGCATTTCTGTTGGGAGAATGTTTTATTTTCCTTAAAATAATCCATGTAATTAATTTAGATCTCCTTATCAACTAATGCAACATCTTACTGGCTTCCCTATTTTCAGCTGCAGTGCTGATTAGTGCCTTTCAAATCCTATTTAGGAGAGGATGTTTTATGTATTACTATGCCCTCTGTGTAACAAATTTGACATTTCAGATGGCAACAAATGGCTAGAAAATTGGCCCCTTGAGACTATAGCCCAGCAGCATTTACATGTAATTATTCTGCCCAAGAATTTAATTTTGTTGAGCATTAAAGTTTTACTGAGTAAAAAGACCCTGAATAGTAAACCCTGGACTCAAGTGGTAGACATTAGCATGGGCTTTGGATCCCAAAACATTCTTTCCAAAGCTTAAAGGGAATTCCCCATGGTTGAGTGTATTTCTGCAACAAGTTTGGGTAATGTTTTGCTCTGTGTGTCACTAATTACTCTGTAAATGTTACAAGTGGGTTCTTCTTTGGTCCCCATACTGTCATTTTTGCCATTGTTCCATAGCTCTGATTGCCTGCCTCCTGAGTCATGGGTCATGAATTAATGACTTTCACTGGATATTTGTACTGCCTCTGCTCTTTCCATTTTAAGGCCTTGTGATACTGCTGGTTGAGGAGGGCAAACTAGTTACCATTTCTTTCTCCTTGCCAGACCCTGCCTTTTTTTATTTTTTTAAAGATTAAGAGAATAAAACCATGAGAGATTTCAGTGACTTAGCAAATGGCTTAAAGCTAGAGAATGAAAAAGAAGGTTATCTGACTCTTTAACTATGTTGTTCCTATAACCAGGTGCTCATTTATCCACTTATATGACATAGTTTTTGAACACCTACTATGTGCAAGACCATATGCATGGAAATACAAAAGCCAATGAATCAGATAAGGGATCTGCTTTCAAGAATTTTACATTCTAGTGGGAGATACAGAAAATAAGAAAGTAAGCAAGTTAATAAAATTTAAAGTTCCAGTTTGAGATAAGTTCTATAAAGAACATGATGTGATAGAAAATGATGGGTATGGGTGGAGAAAAGTGCTATTTCAGAAAGGGTGGTCCAGGAAGGATCTTACGGGTGGTGAGAATTCACAAGATTTAACCATGAGGATTTGAATGATGGCTCTGGTTGCTACTTTTTCCTCCCCATTTTATAAAAGATACTAGACCAATAGGAAAAATGGTTCTATGATTGTCAAGCATCTGCTGTGACTGATTTCAGTTAGAATGGAATCTTTTCTTACTCTTGGGAGGTAGTAGAGCATGGGTTCTGGAGTTGGGCTGCCTAAATTTAAATCCTAACTGTGTGACCTTATGCAACTTCTCTGAGTTTCAGTTACCTCATCTGTAAATTGGATATCATAACACATATCATAGCATTGTTGGAAAAGTTAGATTTCTATAGAGCATGTTAAGTATCATGGCACTTTGCACATAGTAAGTGCTAAATAAATATTCATCGTTATCATCCTATCACTAAGTCTGGCCAGTGATCTCAATTTGTTAGAACACTGTATTTGAAAGAGCTCTTGGTTGCAGAAAACCGATTTGAACTGGCTTAAACAAGGAAATATATTGGATCATGTAACTGAAAAAGTCAAGGGCATGTAGACCAGACTGCCCAGCAGCTCAAATGATGTCATCAGGAAACCTTCTCCACATCTCTTTGCTTTGCTCCCTTCTGTGTTGACATCTTTCTCAGCGGTACTCCTCTAATTCAGTAACAAATTGGCCAGAAGAAGCTCCAAAATGGTGACTTCCAGGGGAAGGAGAACTCTCTCTCAGTAGTTCCAATTAAAGTGCTGAGACTGAGTCCTATTGTCAGAGTCAGTGAACCATGGTGTGGTCATGGAGATAGGGGAGGGAGGATTCTCAGCCCCTCAGGACTCAGAGGGGTTCCCAAAGGAAAATCGAGGTGTAGTTACCAAAGAAAGGAGACATGACCTCTGAGGATGCTATAATGAAAAAGACAGTTCCTAAGTTCAAAGGAAAAAACAACTATTGGAAGAGGCTAATACATAAACAGATGATTATGGTAAAGGCTAGTCATAGGTGCTCAGGAAGTTAGGGATATCCCCTTGGAAGAATATGCAGCCAATTCAACTAAAAGGAGTGGAAAATATTGGGAAATAATTTAGCCACCAGGGATTATATGATTGGAATTTAGAATAATTAAAGTAACTCTCTATTCCTTAGCTCTCCTGCTTCTGGGCATCTCTTCCCCTTGAAGAAGCTAAATTTATAAAATCATTGACAAAATAGAGATTGAGATGCTTGCTATGAGTCAGCAATGGGAGGTGATTTCTTCCTACTGCCTAGAAATAAGTTGGGTTGACCTCCCTCCCTTTATGTGCTATACCAGGAAACAAAATCATTTTTTCTAGTTCCCTCTCCCTAACCACTACATCCAACCATTCACCAAGTTCCTAATTTTTAGTCATACCAGTTGCTTCACTCCATCTCCACAGCCAACTCCAGTACAAGCCAACATCGTTTCTCACCCAGACTATTGCAATAGAAATCAAGAGCCAGGGAGATTTTTCAGAAATACAGATCAGATACTGTTACTTTACTGCTTAAGTCTCTTCAGTGGCTTTCTCCTTATCCTTAAGAGGAAAATTATAATCCTTTCACTAGTTTACCAGGGCTCATATGATCAGCCCTGCCTATCTTTTAAGCCTCAACTCATGATTTTTTCATCTTCATTATAAGCTCCACACATGCTACCCCTCCCCCCACCCTTTTTTTTTAGTTCTTTGAATGTGCCCTGTTTCTTCCAACCTCAGATAAGTCATTTATTCTGTTTATTCTGCCCACCCAACCCTGCCTCCCTTTCTCTTCTTTCTCTAATTAAATTCTGTATATCACCCAGATAAATATTCAATTAGCATTTCTTCAAGAAATCCTTCCTTGAGCCCCTCCAGACTCGATCAGCTCCCATTTTAGGCTCTAACAGCTGCCAGGATGTTCTCGTCAGAGCAGTGATTATCATTGCAGCTGAGTAATCACACACTCCGAGCAGGCACTAGGCTATCTTACACACCCCTGTGTCCTCGGGGCCTAGAACAGGTCCTGCCATGCCTTGGTTGCTCATAAATATTCGTGGAATGAATACTTGGATTTTTGACACTGGTCTGCCCCCCTCTGGTTAGAGCAGATTGCTGTTTCAGGGTGGGCTCATTTGCAAATGCCTAAAAATAAAAATGAAATGCAAACAAAATGTTCCTTGTCAGATTGAAGCCTCTGAAAAAGAGCAGCTTAAAAAGCTGATCCTGAGCAAAAGAACATGGAAACCTAATACTCCTTAAATAGCTCCTTAAATACAGTCATCAATCAAAAGCCATATCTTTGTGGATCTTCATTACATGGGGAACCTGCTGAAAAATGCATAGCCCCGTACTGCAAAACACACAAAGCAGTGCCTTGCAAAGGATTTACAGAAACTGCAAACTTAGACAGAGCCAAGCCCAAGAAGTTATAACCCTGTTATAGAGGCAATAATCGAAGCCACCCAACGACATACCATTTTTGATAACATCTTGGTCATCTAAAATATTAGCTTGAAGGCCATAATCAAAAAGCTGCTAAGCCGGCACTTTTCAGCACAAGGAGAAGCAACAATTTACCTCCTAGGTAGTCAGTCAGGAACTTGTATTGAAAAGCCATCGGTCACTGAGGCTACACAATGTCCTGTGGGGAACTGAGAAAGACTCAGGCAGTGACTACAAAATCCTCACATTCAGATCACAAATTAAAAATTAATCTAGACCAAACCACCACAGTTTTAATGCCAAATTCAGTTTATCATTTGTTTTGTTGGGTTGTTTAATCAGACTGGATTCTGTCAAACCAGTTGTGTATAAGATGCTAGAGATGAAAATGTACCATAGAATGCAATCGACTAACGCTCGACAGAGACTCCTGCAAGGGCGTGTGGCAACAGAGAGCATACTGCCAGGGGGTAGCAAGGGGATGCACTGACTCAGCTTCTTGGATAGAATTTTGATAAGGGTACTTAGTCAAAGACATGGGAAACATGGGAAGGGGACAGCAATAGCAGCAACAATAATTATGCTGTTCATTTAAGTCTCACAAAGTACTTTCACATCACATCCACTGTGTCCTTTAATCCTCAAAATGCCTCAGAGATGGCAGGAAGCAGAGACAAGAATTGAGTCACTTCACTCGGTCAACATGTATTGCTGAGTTGAATTATAGCAGGGGTTGGACACGACCATTTTCCCCTACTTAAAGGGAAAGCTTATCTAAGCAGGTACCTCTTTTAAGGAGCCTTCGATGGGTCCCTATTTCCCAAAATTTCTTTGTTCTGACTTCAAGGTCATCCATCACTTCCCACACCTTACCTGGCTGGGCTTTACTTTTTTAAACTAGACAACTTCAGGACAGAGGCAGTGTCTTTTGTCTCTTTGCCATCCACCAGAGTGCTTAGTTCTGTGTAGGGCTCACAATTGTACTGAAAACTCCTGCTCTTGGAATAACCCTTTTCTACCATGGGTGTGTTTTCAAAAAAACCTCAGAGGGATAGATTAAAATCTGCAGGGTTTAATACAGTAAGATTTCAGCACTAAGTTCCAATCATCCCCTTAAGAGCTGCCGGCATAATATCGTCTTCATTATTTTTTAAAGTAGGTTTGTATTTTAATGTAGCAATAGAAATTGGACAGCTCCCAAGAGTAAAATTATCATCAAAGAGAAACTCCCCACTTCAAGACTAAGAAAAACCCAAGCTATTTGGGGTAGGTAAGGGGGGCAGGGAGAAGAAAGAGTGATGATTATTCTCAAAACAGCTCTAACTAGAAAAGTAACTCACATGTTGGAAAACCTGGCTTCTGTTCTCACTTTTTTTTTTAACTCCTTCATCAAGCTTTATTTTATTATGCCACATTGTGTATCACACTCTAAGGTTTTAAGATTCATTATACTTTTTAAAACATTTGATTACATAAGTGTTACATAAAAAATATAGGGGATTCCCATATTCCCTATCCCCCTTCCCAAACTATCCCACATCAACAACATCTTTTATTAGTGTGGTACATTTGTTACAATTGATCAACACATGTTGAAGCATTGCTATTAACTGTGGACTATAGTTCACATTATAGTTTACCCTCTGCCCTGCACAATTTTATAGGATATGACAAAACATATAATGGCTTGTATCCATCATTGCGATGTCATGCAGGACAATTCCAATGTCCCGAAAATGTCCCCCTGTTATACCTATTCTTCCCTTTCCATCCCCTCAGAACCTCTGCTGGCCGTTGCCTTTATATGAATGATAAAATTTCTTCCATTGCAAGAATATTAATAAGTCTGTAATAGAATAATAATGTCTACTTTATTCCATTGATCATTCCAAATCTTGAAGATTTTGGGATGGTGATGCCTACTCTGTTCCTAATTGAGAGGGGGCTTAGATCCCATGAGGCAGATGAAATTATCTTGTTTGCAGTTGCAGACATTCTCTGTTTCTTGGGATGGGCTTTGTCCATCATCATCTCCTTATTAGTTGTCCTGGATGAGTCCAGTGAAATGGAGAGTAGGTTTTGCAACTCTGCTGAGATTCAGGGCTCAACCGGCACATGAACAGACAAAAGATTTAAGTCTCTGGGATGTATATTTAACAAGTATAGGGCTAATTATAGGTTCAAATAAAAGAGGCAGAAGAACCATATGTAGGGAACCTACAAATGAGTATAACTCTGTTACACTGTGGAACATAAATTTGAAAGTAAGGCCCACTGACAGGGTGCTGAATTCTTGAGCTGTCTGCCTGTTCTTACTTTTTTTAATTGCCCTGTGACCCTGAGAAAATCATTCATTGGCTTTCTGAGCAGCTAATTTAATATAGTATCTTGCCATCCACATACATAATGTTCTGATTTATTCATTCTCCCTTGTTATTTTCAGGAACGTCCTTCTTTGTGGTCTCCTGGCTCCAAACTAGCCTTTTAACCCATGCCCCTTGTCAGAACCGGTACAATTTCTCTAAAAAACACATATGATCACATCACCTGCCTGTTGAAACTCCTCAATGGCTCTGCATTACCTTAAGAATAAAGTCCATACTCATTGGCATGGCTTGTCAGACCCTTCATATTGTTTCCTATTTAGCTCTCCTCCTCTTTCATCTCAAATTCCCCCTCAGACGTCAAGGCTCCAGGCAGACTGGACTTGTTTTATTTACTGCATCTTTTACATGAAATCTCTACCAAGAACACTCTGCCCATATGCAAAGCTTCAACATAATTTTTTAATTCTTTGGACTTCAATTTAGACATTCTTTCTTCTCAGAAGCTTACCTGACTCCAACTCCAAGTTAGGTGGCCAGCTTATATTCTCCAATATGCACTCTCTATAGCTCCCACTGTGACACAGATCACACCCGCTTGTAATTGCCTAGTTAATTGTCTGTGTCCTCTCAAGGCTATTATCTCCTTTAGGCCAAAGGCTGTGTCCATTTTTTTTTTTCAATAGTATTCCCAGGGCTTATCATAGTATTCAGTGCATGGAATAGATGCTTGGTAAATAACTGTGGAAGGGAGGAGGGAAGGAGAGAGGAAGGAGGGAGAGAGGGAGGGGGGGAGAGAGGGAGGGAGGGAGGGAAGGAGGGAAGAAGAAAAATAATTACCATTTTGGGGCCAAAAAACAAATGCCATAGCTTTTTCAAAGATGTAGCCATTTCCTGGATGATAAAAAAAAAATGAATTCACATGTTTCTACTGCAAAGAACACTAAATCTCTCACCATAAATGAAGTGCAGATATTAAGGTCCTAGATTTTTAAACAGTTATTTTTAGCAAGATGTGTACAATTGGAGAATGTGTTAGTAATAAGCTTTGTAGGTTTAAACATGAAATAAAATTCTGCCAAGAGAAGATTTATTTTTGATACCTGAGACCCCTGAGCTCTAGGGGAAATGTAGCTTATTTACTTCCTAAGCATAGAATTCTATTCGAATTGGAAAAAGGTAATTTCAAAATCATGTTGCAACATGGCCTCAAGAGAATCATGACATATTTTAAATTGATCAGTCTAGGAAGAGGCTTTTGGCAAAATGGTTAGAGAAGCCCTGATTAAATGAGATTATCTGTCAAAACTCCTATTCGTTAGCACTTTACAGCTTATAAAACATTTTCAGGTGTATTATAGCACCTGTTTCTCTCAACAGCAGATCATTCTACTTTCCTGCTTAAAACCACCAATAGTTTCCATTGTTCTTAGAATAAAACTCAAATACTTTACTATAGCCTCAAGGCCCTGCATGGTCTGGTCCCTGCCTTCTCCAACTTCATCTTACCAATGCTACTAAACGTAGTAGGTCTGAAAATTGTTGCTGGGATATAAGGTATAGATTTTGCGCCGGAATGTAAATTAACTCCTTAACTAAGCATACTACTACATTCAGCTGGCTTTTATTCCTTGGTAAGACTTTCTCAATAAAGGAAGCATTACATTGATTTACGTTCCTGAACAAGTCCCTAATCTTGTTGAAGATCATGAACAAAGAATGTGAAATCCACCACTGCTCTGTGGACCACACTTTGGGTTGCTCAGTTTCTAGTCCCCCCCACCCCATCCCCCACCAGCCTTCTATCACAATCTTTTAGTCATATCAGTTTTCACACTTCAGAGCCTTTGTTCTGAACCTTCCCACCATCCCTATCCTTCAGCTCTTAGCTCTCCAGCAACGCCTTAGAGAGGCTCTCCCTGACTGCCCTGCCTAAAGTAGCACCCTCAACATCCAGCCCAATCTTTGTTTATTTTCCTTAGAATATTTATTACAATCTATAATGATCATCATATTTGCATTTACTACTTCTTTATCATTTATTTGCCACTACAACCCCTCCCCTAACAAAAAAAAAGTGCCCACTGCATAGTAGATGCTCAATAAGTATGTTTCTTAGGGTACATAATTCAATCTACCATGAGGCTTTATAAAGAGAACCAGGAAGAATCAAGAAGAGCAAAAAGGAGAGAATATAGCTATGTAATGGGCTAGCAAGCCAAGGAAGTTCAAGGATTGTGACAAGCCAGCACCAAGAAGCCACAGGCTCTTGGGAGAAAACAAGCCTTGCTGATAACTTGATTTTAGACTTCTTTTTGCCTCGAAACTGTAAGCCAACAAATTCCCATTGTTTAGCCAAAACCAGTTTGTGGTATTTGTGAAAGTAACTTAGGCAAACTAAGACAATAGATATTTGTTGAATGAATGAACAATATGTGAGATAAAAGTAATGATTCCAATTTTATACATGAGGAAATTGAAGCTCAGGGAGCATAAACGTCTGTTAAGGTAATAATATTTTACAGTTTTATTTTACTTTAGAATTAAGAAAGTGCTTTCACAAATAGAAGTCTTTATATTTTGCATTAAATAGTGTAACATCTGTGGTGAGGATGGAACCAATATTCAGAGACAGTGAGTGACTTGCTGAGAATCATTCACAAGTAAGGGATAAAGGACAGCAAAGCTAGGCTAGGTCTTCTGAATCCAAGGAGCATGTCTGTTAGAAATAGCAGGACCATTGTCAAGGAAGTGATAACTGTTACCAGGTCCAGAGGAGGAACAGCAGCCCTAGGAGGTCAATCCACTCTGTGGTTTGTAGGTGTCAGAGTCACCAACAAAAGCCCGACTCAATAGGCACTGAACGGAACCTAGAGAAGAGACAGAGCAGGATGAGCTTCCGTAGCAGGCATCAGTCCCTCATGGCCAGCAGGTGTTGCCCTGTAGCTGACACGGGAAATGCTCTGCATGCACCCCTCTCCGCCACTGCTGGGATTAGATACATCAGTGGGTTGTATCACACAAACAATTAGCTAAGCAGTTTCTGTGAATATTTACATGTGCCCAGGGAAAAAGAGGAAGGAATATGCTGACAGACCATTATCTGCTAGTATATGTGTTTTATGTCAAGGTGCTCCCAGAAAGGAGTCAGCCCACATTCATCATCCATCCGAGGAGCCAGGACAACACATCTGGTCCCAAACACTGGGTCTATCTGTGGGTCACAGTGAAAGGCAGCAGTCCACACTTGGACTGTCCCCTTCCTCAACCATATACGAGGGCTCTAGAATATGCTCCAAAAGCTGATAAATCTGCTTTTGAGGGGATATGGAGTGCTACTGCAAAGCTTCACTGGAGGTAGCAGTAGAAGGTTGTTGAGGGAGGTTGGAAGAGTCTTGATTCTAAGATAGCACAATATAACGAAAAGAGCATCAATTTGGAGGTAGCACAATTTAATGAAAAGAGCAGGCTCTTCTAGGTTCACATGCTATTTACTCTGGGTGACACTGGACCAATAACCCATCTGAGTTCTTATCAGTAAATAGCTTTGAGTTATTGTGATGATTAAACAAAAGTATGGAGGCAAAGTCATTTAAATAGTATTTGGCAAAGTGTAGGTGCTCAATGAATACTATTTACTTACCCTTTCTTCTTTTCTCACTTTATATTTAAAAGTAGTGGCCATGACCAAAGTCACTGTGTAACTATTCTCTCCATAGAAGATGTGCTCATAGAATGATTGTGTCTCAATCCAGACTAGTAAAATTCACCCATTAGGGTGAAGACGGATTTAGATAAATGCTTTCTGAAGCCTAATGCTTGATACTGGTTTTACCTTCACTGTACTCTCCCAGTAACCACAGAAAAGTACTTCACATGTGGGTCAGGTCAGCTCAGGAAAAGACTCCACTCAACAAGACCCCAAAGTTCTAAACAATTATTTATTCATTTCAAAGGCACTTTGTTACTTTGAAAATAAGTTTATGGCATATGAAAGACAAAAACAAATCTAATCAGAGATGGCATTCAATGATTTATGTACAAGGATGTCCATTAAACTTTTATTTATAGATAAGTTTTGTACAAATAAGGAAAGTAGCAAACTACATAACTGGCTAACAAAGAGAAGATGGTTAAATAAATCATATTCCAGTTACAGAATGGAATGCAGCCAAAAAAAAAAAAAACATTACTTTGAGGATCTTTAATGATATAGGAAAATTTTTGCAATGTAACTTTAGTTTAAAAAGCCAAATATTCCAATTTTGTTTAAATATTTAACAGTAGTTCTCAACCAGAGACATTTGACAGTATCTGAAGACATTTTTGATTGTCATGAATGGGTGAAAAGAATTCTACCGGCATCTAGTAATTAAAGGCCAGGGATGTTGCTAAAGCCCCTGCAATTCACAGGACATCCCTAGTAACAAAGAATTATTCAGTCCAAACTGTCATTAGGTGCCAAGTTTGACAAATCCTGATATATAGAGAAAAGATTGAAAGAAAATATACCACAATGATAATTAGTTTATCTATGATTTTATTTGTTGATTCTATATGTTTCTGAATTTTATAAATTTTCTGAAATGAGCAAATATTATTTTCTAATCTGAGAAAAATAACAAAAAGAATCCAAATTTGTTCTCTCCTTTTTAAAATAAGCAACTACTTAGTGAGGCCAGTTTAGAAACAATAGAGAAATTGGTCAAAACATCAAAGGATGGGGATCAATAGAGCATGAATGTGAAATATCATGAGGTTTTATTTCTTCTCTGAAAGTCCTTGGGGAATGAAAGGGTGAAATGCCATCAGCCGCCTGGGGTGATAGGAATAAAAAGCAGCATGCTATTATGGGATTCAGAGACTGATCTTCATTGTGATTCAAGCAGAATGCAATCAAAGGAGGGACAGGTACAAGGACTGTTGGGCTTCTTTGACTGAGTATCTAAAATATCACCAGAAAATTCTGATGTCCCCTGTGAGTTATGTCCGAGTATCTCTGAGGGACTCAAAAATTAAGAGAATATATAATTTTTAAATTTTACATTCTTCACTTGTTTTTCTCTAGATGCTATACCACAGCTGAACCTCTCAAGATATTAGAATTGCCTCTTTAGCCTGAGCAATAGTCTTTTTATTTTAAATTATTAAGATATTTTAAGCTGACCCAGAAAACACTTTCATATAAATTTCCAGAAGAGAAAAGAAGAACTGCACATCCCCTTTGCCCAAAATGTCCATTCTGCCACATAAATGCATCATTAATATATACATGAATTACAAACACATTATATTTAGCTACCAGATGCCTCAAATATTTTTCAGAAAGGCCAAATATCATGGATCTCAAAAAATTGAAGATAAAATACTTTTTTCTTTTTCTTTTTCTTCTTGAAGAATTCAAGGATTACTTCAAAGAAATAATCAAGAACTACAGGGGGGAAATATTGTAAAGGCAGCCCCTACATAAAGTAATTTAAAGGGTTACACACATGTGTGAACACACACACACACACACAATTTCCTCCAATTAGAATGACTTATTCCTCACCCTCCCACATACCTTAAAATTGCCACCTTAAAAATGTTATTAAGTATCTACTATGTGCTGAGATAGACTCTGGGACATAAAAACATGAAAAAGTTCAATTAAAAATGAATAAGATATCATAATCCCTTAAGAACCTAATGGGAAAGCTAGAACATCAGAATAATTCAGGTAATGTTTGTGGAATTGTTAGTACACTTTATTTTTACCTAAATGTAAAATTGTTTTTTTTTCCTTCAGATCAGAAATACATATCATTTTAATATAATTACTTGTTTTATTTTTATAGCAAAACTTCCCCTGCTACATATAAGTATTTCCAGATTTAAAACATCTTTATTCTGAAAGTACACAGTGATTTTTTTAAAAAGACTCAATCAACCCCCCAACATCTCCTGGATGAATCTGCTTGCTTTTTCTTGATTTCCTGTCATTTCCTAAATGGAATTTGTAAAACACAGAAAATAGCTACAAAATTACAGTTTAATATTTTAAAAGAATTATTACTGCAGAAACATAAAAACGTCCAAGAGTCATCGTAATTCATGTTAACTAGAGAGACTGCTGCAACCTAACTGCAATTCCCAATATGTTCTAGACCACCTGATCATATCCCTCCGGTGGGGCCAGTGATTCCATGAAGCGTCCCTCTCACCCTGGCCACATACACTGCCACCACACACACCATCACATCTTGACAAATTGTCCTCATTTATTATAGGAAGAAATAGATCATGTTATTTGGAAATTTCTCATGGGTAGATTCCAAAATAAATGTTCTTATCAGGTAAACACAATTTTTAAAAAGAGATTTTTATTGAAACCCAAATTTATGGATTTCCACACTGTTTGCTGACTTTTCTTCCCCTAACATGCTCTATCTAGCTCCAGCTCCTGCTTTACAAGTATTGACTGCCTTCTCTGTACTGAGTACTCAGCTAGGCCCTTTGTAGGCATCATTCCTTCATTCATTTCATATATACTTTTAAGCTCCTACTGTATGCCATACCCCCTTATCTTCATGAAAAATATGTAAGGTGAGCATTATCTAATTCATTTTACAGATGAGAAGATTAAGGTTACAAAAATTTAATTGTATAAAATCACATATATAGTAGAGGTATAATCAAGATTTACTTCATCTGCTGAGTCCAAAGTCCATGCTTTCTATTACACTGTGCTGCTTCCAAGGCCACATTGCTAGCAGATCTACAATAAAATTTTAGAAATGCCAATAAGAAGTCTTTGTTCAAATGAGCTCCTTCAGAGGAGCTCAGCTAGAGCTCAACTAGAGCTTCATTCTTCTTATCCCACAACTAGAGATTCATTCTTCTTAGTTACAGTATGATCTCGCTTTAATAAATAATTAACTAATTCTTATAAAAACAGAAGCTAGTGAGTCATTTTCACTTTAATGTGAATGACATCTCAGAACTCTTCATGATAGCAGTTGATAACTAAAAGAGAGATAATGAGAGCTTTGGGTATATGAATATAAGTGAGAGAAAGTGGTACAAGGCAGAGAACAAGAAAAGAATTCCTGGAAAAATGAAAAATCAATTTGTTCTTATTTCAATCTCACCTCACTTTAACCCTTTCATTCCATTATTGGCCAAGAGGTTAGGTATAGAGGCAATAAGAATTAATAGGCATAATAGGCATGACATCATCAACATGGTGATGTAAGAAATTCCCTGAAAAAGTATCCCCAGAGATTTAGAGAATGAAAGGACAAATCCCACTTGCTTAGGACTCTGGAAGACAGTAAAAGGAAAAAGACTCTACAAATGACAAAACCAAGAAAGAGGAGAATACTAGGTAGGAAAATATTGTCCCAGACCACCAGTCAGTTCCTTTACCCCCAGCCCTCACCCCTCACTCAGTCCCCTGCAACATGGGAGGCACACAGAGACAGCATGGCTGAGGTCCTTCCAACTTCTGACAGAGACTATAGAGAGACTCAGCAGGAAGTTAGAACTCCATGCATATGCAGGCACAATGACCTAAGTCCACAGAGACCCAGAGCATAACACAAGCCTCTGAGGAGTGCTGCATACAGAAGCACACACCCCCAGCATGGGGGTAGAGACCTTGATAGAACTGCTGGCAGAAACTGTTTTGCCATCCCTCAACCCAGTTTCAGGGACAGTTTCACTGGACAACGTAATCACAAAATGGACTTTTCTGAAGTGACCTAACTTTCTCAGTCGACCCCATCTAGCTCCCTGGAGCATGTTACCCTAACAGGGAAGAAACCTAAGGCAGAAAAGTCTTACAGAAAAAAAAAGGGGGGGTGTCAAACTTAACTTCTGTAAGATAGCCCAAGTCTCTGTTGAACAGAAAAGTATGAGGAAAACAGGGCACTGAGTGAGGAAGAGAATTTGAAAAATCATAGAAACTGAGAAGGAAATTCTACACAAAGACAAAGGGAACAGATCAAGATTCTGAAGAAGGAATAAGAAAAAGAAGCTTTCTCCTGGAGATAAAACAATTGAGCAAAATCAAATAAAACACATCATGATTCCTAGAGAAGAAACAGAAGAAAGAAAGCATTCTCCTGAAGGTGAGAAAATTGCACAAAAAAGGGCATTCTTGGGGCTGGCTAGATAGCTCAGTGGATAAGAGTGCCGGTATACCACATGGCAGGCCCCAGGTTCAGTTCCCGGGGACCTCTCTGAGTGGGCAGACGGCCTTGAGAAAGGCAAGCCACCATGGGCGGGGCAAAGCCACTGTGGGCAAGGCAAAAAAAACAATTATAAGAGACAAAGAATGACACTATAGAGTAAGTGCCAATTTCTCATCAAAAACAATGGAATCAAGAAGGCAGTGGTATGATATATTTAAGGTATTGATAGAGAAAAACTGCCAGCCAAAAATTCTTTATCTGGCAAAACCGTGCTTCAAAAATGAGGGGCAGTTTAAAATTAATTCACAGATAAACAGAAACTGAGAGAGCTTTTCAATAAGAGACCTGACCTCCAAGAATTACTAAAGGGAGCTCTGCAGGTTGAAAGGAAAAGAGAAGAGAGAGTGGCTTGGAATGATGTGAAGAAATAAAAATCATCAGTAAGGGTAACTAAAAGGATAAATGCAAAACTCAATAGTACTGTATCCTCAATATACAACCCTACTTTTTAATTCTTATAAGAATCAGGATACACTAGAACAAGAAAAAAGCATATTTCCTTATTAACAGATGTTCAAAATATAAAGTGGTAAAGTGGCACAAAAACAACTTCAAGAGGGGAAGCAGAGTTATATGGGAGCAGAGAATGTGTATGCTATTGAATCTAAGTTGTTATCTTTTCAAATTAGTAGGTTATAGATATAGATTGTATAGTATAAACCTCAAAATAGTAAAAAGGAAAGAATTTTAAAAATATACAGAAACAGAAATGGTCAGATACATCATAAAAGATAAACCATACAGGAAAGGAGGTTGCAATAAAGGAAAAGAGGGTCCAAAAATATATGACATATAAAAACCAAATGACAAAATGGTTGAAGTAAGTACTGCTTTTAAATTTAAAACACGGAATATCAATGGATTAAACTTCCCAAACAAAAGACAAAGACTGGCAGAATGGATAAAAAGAAACCATTATCCAACTATATGTTATTTACAAGAGACTCATCTTAAACCCAAAGACACAAATAGGTTAAAAGTGAAACAGTGGAAAAGATATTCTGTGCAAATATTAATGTAAGAATAGCTGGGGTAGCTATACTAATACTGGAAAAAATCGACTTTAAGTCAAAAGCTATTATAAGAGACAAAGAATGACACTATAGATCAATAAAAGGGGCAACACAACAAAAGAAATAATAATCAGAATTATTTATGCACCTAACCAAAAGACCCTGAAATACAAGAGGCAAACACTGGAAAAACTGAAGGAAGAAACAGACACCTCTAAAAAAATAATTGAAGACTTCAATACACCAATCAATCTCATCAATAGATAGAACATCTAGACAGAAAATCAATAAGGAAACAGAAAACATGAATAATATGATAAATAAACTAAACCTAAAAGATATATACAGAACATTGTACCCAAACACAGCAGTATATATATTTTTCTCAAGTGCACATGGATCATTCTCCAGGATAGACCAAATGTTAGGTCACAAAACAAGTCTCAATAAGTTTAGAAAGATTGAGTTTATACAAAGCATCTTCTCTGATCAAACTGGACTGAAGCTGGAAATGAATTAAAGGCAGAGAACTGGAAAATCCACAAATATATGGAAGTTAAATAACACCCTCTTTAAAAATCAGTGGGTCAAAGAAAAAATTGCAAGAGAAATCAGTAAATATCTCAAAAGGAATGAAAATGAGAACACAACATATAAAAACTTATGGTATGAAGTGAAGGCAGTGCTGAGAGAGAAATTTATAGCTCTAAACATACATTGCAAAACAAAAAAGAGCTAAAACCAAAGACTTAATTGCACACCTGGAGAAACTAGAAAAAGAATAGCAAACTAACCTGAAATGAAGCAGAAGTAAATAAATAAAGATTAGAGCAGAAATAAATGAAATTGAGAATAAAAAACAATAGAGAGAATTAACAAAACAAAAAGTTCGTTCTATGAAAAGATAATAAAAATTGACAAACCTTAGCTAGGCTGACAAGAAAAAAAAGGAATAAGATACAAATAAATATAATAAAGAAATGAAAAGGGGGCAATACTACTGAACCTACAGAAATAAAAAGTACCATAAGAGGATACTATAAAAAACCATTCCCAACAAATTAGACAACCTAGATGAAATGGGCATATTCCTAGGAACAGATGAACAACTACACTGACTCTAGAAAAAATAGAAGACCACAACAGACAAGTTACAAGTAAAGAAATTGAATCAGTCATCAAATACCTCCCATCAAAGAAAACTCCAGGACCAGATGGCATCACAGGTGAATTTTGCCAATCGTTCCAAGAAGAAGAAATACAAATTCTGCTTAAACTCTTTCAAAAAGTTGAATAGGAGGAAACACTACCTAACACATTCTATGAGGCCAAATCACCCTAATACCAAAGCCAGGCAAAGACCACAAGAAAAGAAAATTCCAGACCAATTTCTCTTATGAATATAGATGCAAAAAATCCTCAACAAAATACTTGCACATCAAATAAAATAGCACATTAAAAGAATTTTACAATATGATCAAATGGGTTTTATCCCAGGTATTCAAGGATGTTTCAACATAGGAAAATCACTTATTGTAATAAACCTTGTTAACAAAATGAAGGAAAAAAAACACATGACCATCTCCATTGATGTGAAAAAATGCATATGACAAAATCCAACATGCTCTATTGATAAAAACACTTAGAAAAGTAGGAATTAAGGGAAACTTCTTCAACATGATAAAGGGCATATATGAAAAACCTACAGCTAACATTATACACAATAGTGAAAGGCTGAATGCTTTCCCTCTAAGATCTGGATAAGACAAGGATGCTCACTGTCAGTACTGTTATTTGACATTGTATGGGAAGTTCTAGCCATAGCAGTTATGCAAGGAAAAGAAATAGAATTCACACAAATTGGAAAGGAAGAAGTAAAATTTTCACTATTTGCAGATGCCATGACCCTATATATAGAAAGTCCCAAAAAATATATAACAAAACTACTAGAGCTAATAAATGAATTCAGAGAAGTGGTGGGGTACAAGATCAACAAACCAAGATCAGAACTTTTCCATACACTAGTAATGAGCAAGCTGGGGGGGGGGGATCAAGAATAAAATTCCATTTACAATAGCAACTAAAAGAATCAAATATCTAGGAATAAATTTAAAAAGGAGGTAAAGTACTTGTATGCAGAAAGCTACAAAATATTCCTAACAGAAATCAAAGAAGACCTATTGAGGAATGGAAGGGCATTCCATGTTCATGGATTGGAAGACTAAATATCATTAAGAGGTCAATTCTACCCCAAATGGTTTGTAGACTCAATGCAATCCCAATCCAAGTTCCAACAGCCTACTTTGCAGAAATGGAAAAGCCAATTTATTTGGGTGGGTAAGGGGCCCAAAATAGCCAAAATCATTTTGAAAAAGAAGATCAAATTCAAAGTAGTCACACTTTCTGACTTTAAAGCATATTACAAAGTGATAGTGGTCAAAATAGCATGGTACTGGCATAAGGATAGATATATAGACTAATGGAATTGAATTGAGAGTTCAGAAATAGACCCTCACTTCTATGTCCAATGGATTTTTGATGAGGCTGCCAAGTCCACTCAAGCAGGAAAGAATAGTCTCTTCAACAAACTGTGCTGGGAGAACTTCATATTCATATGCAAAAGAATGAAAGATGACCCCTATGTCACACCATATATGAAATTCAAAATGGATTAAAGACCTAAATATTAGACCCAGGGGTATAAAACTATTAGAAGAAAACATAGGGTAGCACCTTCAGGATCTTGTGTTAGCAATGGTTTCTTAGACATTACATCCAAAGCATAAACAACAACAACAAATAGATAAATGGCACCTCTTAACATTAACAACTTTTGTGCATCAAAAGAATTCGTCATGCATGATTGGGAACAGTGGTGCTGGTCTGTGAGGGGGAGAAGGGTGGGGGAAAGGAGTTGGGTTGGACTATCCATGAGATTGGAGGGACAGTCAAGGGAAGGAGCAGATGAACTCTGGGGATTTTCAGGACTGTTGTTAAACCTATAAGGTTGGAAATGTTCCTTTGGAAAATATGGCAGAGGAGGGTTACTGGTGTAGGGTGTCAGATGTAAGAGTGTCGGGAATAGGGTGCACCTGGGGCAGGCTTCTATGAAATATCTAAGTGTTCATTTTGTCACAGTGTGTTATATCCGTGGGTGGAGACCCACACAATAAACAAGAAAATTTTAAACTCCCATCCTGGGGAGTCCTGCTACATTTTCAATAAGATGGACAAGAAAGCAGACCAATATGCAAGCCCTCAATATTATTGCAAGTAACTATGAATCTTTTTCTTCAAAAGTTGAAACTTAGTGGTTACCATAGGTTCCAAGGGGAAGGAGAGAAAAGAATAGAATAGAAGTTACATAGGGCAATTCTAGGACATTAGAATTGTTCAGCACGATCTTGCAATAACTGATATAGGCCATTTCAAATTTTGTCAAAACCTATAAAAGTGTACAATCCAAAATGTAAACCATAATATAAACCATTGACCGTGGTTAGAAGCAATGCTTCAATATTTGTACATCAATTGTAACAGATGTACCATTCACATATACAATGTTATTAATAAAAGAGGGAGGAAAGGGGGGAAGGGCGTTGGGCATATGGGAATCACCTGTATTCTCAACATGACTTTTCTGTATCATAAAGCTCTTTTAAAGATAAAAATGGAAAAAATAAGACAATGGGGGAATATGTGGAAGAAAATGTCACTGTACATTCAAGACAACAGCTCTTACAGTGATGAAAGACACAATGTCTAATTTTTTAAAATTTTATTATTTCAAATTGTTTTAGTTTTTAAATTCTATTGGTTATTTTAGACATTATTATTTCATTTTCTTATTAATTTTTTTCGGTTATTTTGTTGG